>ATSW01078640.1:0-12284 GCA_000444245.1 Botryllus schlosseri
CCTGTCTGGTTATAATGACGATGGACAGAATGATGATCACACGTGAAAACAACTTTCATAATCGCTTCCTAATGTTAAATGTAGCTTGCAATGAACGACTTATTATATTTATAGGTTCCCCAAACTCATCCCTGAGGTAAAGACATACAGAATCTACAACATCTTTTGAAACAGGGAAATAATACGGATTTGTCGCTACCCAATTATGCGTGACATCACCAGGTGTCAGCGGTATAACTCGTAATAAACGCGCTAACACATCTCCAAGTAAGTGAGGGTGAATAATATCACAATACACAAACAAATATTGACCAATCGCCGGTTCGGTTAAAGTGAAATCGATCTCCATGAGGGCTAATTCGCAATATCTCGTCGGGATGTTGTTGATGGTGAGTAGTCTGTGTTCAAAATCAACACCAAGCATAGAGGTGGTTAACGTCACTATTTTCATCGTGCGTGGAGTGTCAATGTGGTCTCTATATCATGTACTAACTGACCGTATTGATCCCGGATGGTGATTTTTATATCGCGGATGTGGTTAATCGATACTGGGAAATAAAACGGTTTTTCATATACAACTTCTTGTCTCATACACGTCTCGTTATTTACTTGGATCACACGAAGCAATTGACTCATGTAATCACCCACCGGATGATGTCGTAGTACATTGATATACACAAAAAGATATCTGAGGTGGGGTTGAGTTGGTTTAGGTTTGATCGACGTGACATTACATACTGGTGTCGACACTTGATCAACTACACTGAAATAATTCGTGAATATATCCGTGGGGTGGAGTGTGATACGTTTCGAGTAACGAATTCGGAAAAGTTCATCGTTGATTCTTTCGGTGAAACAGTGTTTGAAACTGTCAGATAATATTCTTCGCGTCAACTCGAGGTTGTTTGCATAATTCCCAAGTGGTGTTAGGTACGCTTCTACTATTCGATCTTTCTCATTATGTAGCTCCCAGAGTGCTTGATCACGATTGATTATAACTCGATCAAGAGATTCACTGACAAAACTCATATCCATCAACGCAAGCTCATTACAAATAATTTCATTCGGTAACACCACCGAGAATTCACCTTGGGTACCAGACAACGTGATGTAACTCATATTGAATCAACAGCTCTACGACGGAAGCGTAGGGTTACTGTCACTGGTGCTTTTCGAAATTTAATAGGGTTGCCAGCTGCATCACGTAGATAAATTCGTATCGTTCTAAAATTGTTTCTCGCTAAAGCAAAGAAGTACGGTTTTGGGAATATGTTGATTTGGTTTTCATTCGGTTTAGCGGTTACAGTAACCACCCGTAAAAGTTGTTGCAGCTTGTTACCATGTGGTCTTGGTTGTATCAGATCGCAATACACATAAACCTTATCAATCCGTTCCAACTTTATCGCGGGTGTAAATATAAATTCTACCACTCCGCGGCGACGAGATACAACGCGTCTAAATGTTATTGTGTCCAACACAGAACCAAGTGGTATCAGTCCGTAAGGCTCGGGTGAATCATGCGTGGTACGGGGTATGTGTTTGACGCTAGAGTCTGTGGTATCGGTATTTATGGGTACACCCCGCTTGTGTCTTTTTTTACTCGTGACTAATCTTCTGAATGTGATTCTAAAGTCACCGAATCCTTGTAAAATGAAAATGTCCCCCATGTAATATTTCTCGTACGATTCTAACATTTCACCGATGCTGTAATACGAACCTTCGGGAATATAATACCGTTCGGTGTATCCATTCGCATCGACAAATCCAAAACCGATACTTTTCGCTGTCACTTCAATTCGCGGTTGGAAATCATGGGGGAAGGTCAGCTCACATAATCCTAGCTCATGGCGATTCATTTCTAATTCTTTGTAAAGTTCCGTTTGAAAATCTGTGCTAGTATTCGGAAATTTATCCAAACTCGCATTCGAAGGTAGAGTCAACAACATTTTATTGTTTCTTTCAACATATACGATGAGGTGATGGATTCGGTAATAAATACCCAAGTGAAGAAGACAGTAGCGTTAAATATATCTCACGATCCACCCCGACAGAAATTTGATATAAGGAAAACACGATTACACACACTAACATACAAATCTGTACAATAAACACAATCTGGTTTTTCAGACTGTTCGAGACTTGACCCATGCGAGATGAGCCGGAATCAGAATCCATAGTTTGGTTGAACAACATTTTCAGCGTCTATTTATACAAATCCGAGACCCAGGAATTAAATGTAGATGGGTAACCCAACCATTTTACAAAATATTGCGTTTTCTGTCCTTTCTTGCGAGTAGACAGGATTTTCTCGATATTGTAAATATTATTATTTTTGGTTATTGGTTGTAACTCTTCACGCTGGAAGCGACCGTCTATAACTTCGCCGTGGTAGTCTTTCAACTGATAAGTAGCAGGGTCACCTTTACGACATTGAGATACGAAAAAGATTTCTTCGGTCCAACTCGCCAAGGCACATTTTACAAAATTACCACGTGATTTCGAAATCCTGACGGGTGTGCCGATAGTTAGTTTGGGTTTTTTAGGGGTCATGTCGCCGTATAACCTATGGAAAATTTGTTCTTGATTTGAATAATCAACATCCGCTGGAGGACACCCTATAGCCACGTGAAAAGTAGTGTTATACCCTCGACATATCTCGGACAGGACATCGACATAATTCAAAGTCTTATTATGCGTGAAATAACGGTATAACACTTGCTTAACAGTACGAATAACACGCTCACATATCGATGCTTTCAGTTCACTATTTGTATGAAAATGTCGCACATTGTTATCTTTCAAGAAAGTCTGAAACGCACGGTTAGTAAACTCAGAACCCTGATCACTTTGAATAACATGAGGTATACGATCCTTAAATATTTCCTTGAATCCACGAATAATACCTTGCGCGGTTTTGTTCTTGAGCGGATACAGATATAAAAATCGGCTGAAACAATCGATCGTCACCAACACATATTTAAAATTATCGTTTTCTTTTGAAAGGTTTTGCATATGCATGAGATCGGTTTGATACTGAACACCAAGACCGGACGTAATCACTCTAGGTCTCTTAAATTTCTTTCGATATGGAAAATGTTTTGTGTACGCGTCCTTGCTCGAAAGAAACTCCTTGACTTTGGCTCTATTCCGCCCTCTAGAGAATACGTATGCACCGCGGTAACTACCAGGGAGCCCTGGTGTGAAATACTTAGTATGGCTCCCATCCGTATCGTCTCGGGGTCTTGGGTGTACGACCGCTTTTCGTCGGGGCATGCTGAGTCTTTACTTTGCTTCGTTGGCGACTCGGCGATGGTATAGGAATCCTTGATGGTTCACCCTTGATCAGGCGTCGCAGTGCATCCAACTCACTAGCCGAAAATAGATTCCTTTGTTCTGATATATCGATTTTCATCGGTTGATTCAGTGTGTCGTGTTTTGTTTGATAACGATTTAGTGCGTCGTTATATAAGGCTAATTTTCGTTCTTGGGGTATGTTCATCTGTAATATGTCGCTCATACATTTGTCGATATCCAAATTCAATTTCTGAACGTCAGCTCCGTTGATCGGACTCGGATTTATGAAGATTTTTTTAAAAGAAGTCATTTTTTGAAAAGATTACCGAGTAAACCAGTGACGACGGGTAGGATGCTTGATAATAGAGTCATAAACATACCCCCATTCTGGTTGACCATACGTTTTTTATGTCGAATAGGGATGTCTTTCCTGACAAGTCGACGTAAACTACATTTATGAACTGATAGTCGCTTTCTTTTATACTTTGAAAGAGGGATGTTGCCGTTTAAAATGTTCTTTGTACAATCGCATATACACTCGATCAATTCTTTGCTGGCCCCCGATATAATTTGCTTGCGTATCTCGGGTTTACTTTTATGTAGGAACTCTAGTGTGGGAATATGCCGCCGTGTCCGAGCTGGTACCTTGGTCATTTTGAGTTTAAAGTCGGCTCTGCGTCTGGCTATTTATACCATCGGGCTATAAACCACCATGGTTTCACCAGGGAATATATTGGTCATAACGCGTCGATTTTCAGGTGCTTCTTGCGTGAGATCGAGGAATAAATAACTATGAGGTTGTCTAGCAGCGTCACGATAAGCCTCTGTTAAAAATCTAGAGTTTGGATACATTTGTCGACCAAGAAAACTGATCTGCTGTTGGTCGCGCGGATTCTTGAAAATCACCATATACGAGCTCGAGAGACTCAAGTCACGTGCTCCTTTACCCTTGTGATACAGGTTCTGTGTGATATAGCAAATTGACTTGGCTGAATGATGAGAAAATCTTGTAAAGTAGTCTGCAATTTTCGCTGTCTCAGTCATGAAATCATCCACTATAATCAAGGTGTCTTCAGAGCAAACCTTCAACTCTTCTAAAATATCTAGACCAGCGTGGAATTCTACATTATGCATCGTATTGAAAACCTCCTGATAATTATTGTAACAATATACGACCCTGGACACACTAGGTTTAATCATGGATGTCGCATGCCTAATCAGCTTGGCAACAAAAGTAGTCTTCCCACTTCTTGAAGGACCACTCACAATACACGCGAATGGGTGGATCAATTCCATCGTTTGTTGTTTATTGAAACTCGATAAAGTGCATGTGTTTATATATCAACAAGGTTGGGAATATCCACTGTTGTAGTCATCTTGTTCTAGCGGAATATATAAACCCAGTAAAGTTCGATTTAGCAATTTTCGCCGGGTTATGAAATCTTCATCTGTTTCTCATCGTCAGTGGAAGTTGTAGCGTTACGAATGCTTCAGGTCGTCAAGCAGCTGATCCCAATCTGTAAAATAATAAATCACATAAGAGGATTCATAATACGTTCATAGCGCTTTAAAATCTAACAGTGTTACTATACCAAACTATAGACCTTACCACGATCACAAGTTTTGGTGGTCTGCTTTTCATCAATCGGGTATCATCGACATTGGGGGTTGTTTGGTAGAACCAAGAATCGTGAACTGTGGTAATTCCCGCTCCAAGGTAATCATCGCTACATGTAAACCATTAAAATCTAACGACATGACAGACTTTAGATAGGTAATAGTGTTATCCATCTGGAAAACAAATGATACATGAACACACAATACAAATAAATCACATCAAACATACAGTATATACAAATAAATTAAAGTCACACAAAATATATACAAGTACACCACAATAACATTCAACGCCGTGATTTATTTTATCTTGGGTCACTGTGAAAGCGATTGAGAGCGTGGAAAGATGCATCGGCGTCGTATCTCACTTCCATCAAACCAGGTTGATGAAGATAATGAGCATACGCATCTTTACAGCATTGTCTCGAGCGGTCAAAAGAAATCGGATCAGTCAAGAATTCGTTTCGATGCTCATCACAAAAATAACGCGGAAACCAATTCTCGTAATCACAGTAAAATTCGTTCCTTTTCTCGGAAATGAGAATATCATCGAGCGGTGCTGAATGCGCGATGAAAAACGAGTTGATATCCATCGAAAGTAGCATGAAGCAGTCGGCTCGAAAATATTTGCATAAACAATCATAAAAAAACGACAACATCCGTAATTTGACATTATTATACAACCAGAACGATACTTGAATGCAGTTATCTTGCTCGATCTTTTGAGGATGCTTCGTTATTTCAAATAGATCTGTGTTTAATTGTTCACACTTGATGAAAAAGCGATCCTCCACATTTGCGTCCAATTCACTTTTATCACAGAACGTGGTTTGTTTGAGTTTACGCGGATTCATTAACTCGCAATCATAACAAGAATTCGCAGCGAGTTTTTGCGTTAGCTCAATTATATCCATGTTAGGCTCGCGATCCCCAGCGCGTCGACAGTCTGAGACATTTTTCGCAAAGTTGTCAAAACATGTCTTTTTTGTGAATTCGACAGCCTCATGAATTTTTGATACCACCAACCCGTGATCTACATACCATTTGATCAAGTCGGAGGTTAGCAAGATTTTCTTACCGCAGTACGACGCAACCAACATGTCAGTGGGTTTACTGGGTGATTTCCGATCTACAGCAAGCTGATTCATGTCACTTTTCACGGTATCGCGAGACACCGTGGTATTTTTGAATATCGGGCGGAGTTGAGCGAATCGCTTTTTCGACCGTGGTCGAGTACAAATATCAACCAACAAACAACCAAAGAAAGTACCATTCATCACCATCTCCATCAATTTCTGTGGGGTGACAGACTTGGCACGAGTCAGTTGCGGTTGAATGCCATCGAGATATCGCACAATATGAGGATTTCTCTTCTCGATATTCCACTCGCATTCCCATTTACATACAACTCGATAATTTAGACTTTCGTAATAATCATGAATGCGTTTAGCTCGCTCTCGACGTACTGGGTCGTCACATCCGAATCTGCAATCGTGGGCGTGAAAATCGCATCTAAGGAACAATAAGATTATCCCTTGTCCGCCCGAATTACGATAAAACCCATCAGGTCGATAATTGCGTATCCCCACGTGAATTTCAGACCCGTTAAAAGCGTGGTGAACATGCACCTTATGAATATGAGAATACCAATTCATCCACTGGGTTACAGTCTCTGAGCATTTCGGCGCGGTCTTGACAGGTTTGAATTTAGTACACTCGGCGTCGATTGGTTGCCAACGTACCGCAAATCCGGTTGGACTTGGTCGACTTAAAGCATACAGATAGAGTGAGTCGCTGGTCAAACTTGTTATATGTCGCGCAATCTGTGCATTTCCCTTATAGAAATGTTCTTTTATTCGAGTTACACCTGGTTTTGGGTATCGATGGAAAATGATCGATGGTCCACCCACTAAATTGTCTCTGAATAGCGAAAACAGATCCCGGTGTTTATCATTGAACAAGGTGAAATCACGTGGGATGCTATTAAAAAGATGTCTCGATACAACCCCGAGCAGACAGACCGCATCCTTGAATATATCAACATTGAATTGACTTTTGAAAGATTGGAATTGTTTTTCTAAAACCTCTATGAGGTAGCGAGTATCGTTCGCGTTGCACCATCCGAGATAATCACGCAGAGAGGTCATTTTGTTGTCGTTCCAAACCTTCAAACAGTTTTCATATTCCGATGTTGATATATTGTAACCTTTTAGTGGGTTATAAAACTCGTCGTGGTTAGGAAGCCTCGAGTTATCCAACTTTTCCAAACTAGTCAGAAACTGGTGCGGGAAGTGAGCTTTAGTGGTGCTACATTTGAAGGCTTCCAAATATGAATCATACGAGAACCCGGGTGCCAAGTAATTCACAATATCCAAGAATTTGAGTCTGTTGGTCGTCATTGAGAGAAATTTGTTACCGCGTTTCCATACACTGAGATTGTCGTCAACGAGAAAACCAAACAAATACGCTTTGAGCCAGTTCAAGTCATACCGATCACCATTGAACGACAAAACAGGAATTTGACGTAAAT
This sequence comes from Botryllus schlosseri, assembly GCA_000444245.1. NCBI lineage: Eukaryota > Metazoa > Chordata > Ascidiacea > Stolidobranchia > Styelidae > Botryllus > Botryllus schlosseri. The sequence continues at coordinate 7,442 of ATSW01078640.1, forward strand.
AACACATAAACTCCTCCTGTAAACGCTCAAGGGGTATTGGGTGTTTTGAAGGATCAAGCGCTTTCATTTCGGTAATTTTTGATTTGAGCATCTCCAAGTAGGGTTGATATTCTGTGAGTGACAGTCTGAATGATTCGCTTTGAATATCATGAAAATGATCAATCATTTGTGCGCACAAATCGTTTGTGTCACCGCTCGAGGCAATCACATGCGACTCCGAGTAACCTTCCACATTAGACGATATGCTAACAGAGATGGGGATGTTCTGGTGCTCTCGCAAAGTTTTTGAGGTATCGTACAAGCTCTCTATACTGAACGCGATACGGTATTTGAAATAACGAAGTTCGTGAGGAACGAACACCCCTTCTAGATCAAGTTTTTCAAAGATGTTCAGAGGAGGGCTATAAACCCAGCCGGGGAACACTTCAACAGGACCCGTTACACATTTGTGTCTGGTCAAATCATATTGTTCATCAAATAATCGTTGGCAAACATCACATTTATAGGTCTGTATATATCGCCTCATATCAGTAATGAGACAGAAGTGTGCATGTTCTAAATGTAAATACACAGGTTTCGCTTCAAAGGTACTACGACGTAGTGCGACAGCTTTACCCTCGGTCTTGGTGTACACGAATATGGCCACATTAAACAAGACCTCGATATCATGTAACATGTCAAGTGTCACACCAGATTCTACACTGACGCCATATACCGAAGTAAATTGTTGAGCCAAATCTTTGGTATCTTTTCCTAGTGAGTGCGCGATACAGCGAAAAGCACAGAGATTATCGTTGTACTTCGTGTTATTTTTTCGACGCGTAAATGTAGAGATACATCTTGATTGTGCGAGTCCTGGGGGTATTTTAATACCGACACAACCAATCAACACACCGTCGGTAGGATATACATAAAACTGCGGGTTGATCAGACATATCGATTGGGTATCTTGGAAAACATCCGATCGCTTACGATCGATGACTCGAATATTATACACACGGCTACTGTTCACTACATACGATTTCACCGCTTGCCAGTTCTGAGATGTAATTTGTTGGTGTTGGTTGTCAATCTCTGGTGGCTCATTCTCGTCCTCGTGATTTCCCCGTCGTCGACTCATCTGTAGAAGCGATAACACACAGTCAAATTCAGAACTTGGGGAACATTAAACTAGTCTTACTTACAATCTATTTTCTTTGTCGGTGTCTTCCTTGACTCTTTATGCTTAATAAAATCAGCGACGTATTAAACTACGCTCGCTAACGTTGTGTTATAGCGGATAACTTACCGGTAGACTTGCGTGTTGTTATTAATCCTTGAGTTTACTCTGCCTGTTCAACAACAAAAATCGTTACATCACACTCACTAGTTCTGAATAGTAATAACTCACCAATCCAATTCTTTGCTCAAATTTCGATGATTGTTTTGTCTGTAGTATAAACAAATATTAAATTATGTTCATAAATCAAAGTACTCGTACCGAATAACTTACTCATTAAACCCTTGATCCCTGCGTCGATGTAATCTCTATATGTAAACTATTTAAATCTAATTACATAACCGACTTGAGATATGAAATAATGCTATCCACCTGAAACAAATGATACATTAACAAACAATACAAAAAAATTCATATTGAACAAAGATAATGTACAAATAAACCCCAATAACACCACACACATTATATACAAGTAAATCTCAATAAAATTCAATGACAGGATTATTTTCTTTGATCGCTATGAAAATGATTGAGATCATGAAAAGACACATCGGCGTCGTAGTTTTTTTTTTTTAACCGTATAAATGGTGTGGCACATCTTGATTGTGCAAGTCCTGGCGGTATTTCGATATCAGCTCAACCAATCAACATACCATCGGTAGGATATACATAAAACTGTACATTAGTCAGACAGACCGGCAGTGACTTTGTATCTGCTCGAGAGTTTTGTAACAAATCAAGTGCGGTTTCCAAGCGAATAGATTCAACAAATTCATCGAATTCAGGTAATGTTGAAATTAGCGCTGGTGTTTCTAATACACTATCGACATTCGCCGACGCATGAAAATAACGAAATCTCAGAGTCTCAGTGTGATATAAAATGAAGGCCAGTGCGTAGTTCACTTTAAAGGTGTGTGACTCGGAGAAAAATATCGCTTGGATATCGCGGTAAACATCTGTTAGCTCACGATCGATAACTCGAATATTATACACATGACTGGTCTTTTTCACTACATACGATTTTATCGCTTGCCAGTTCTGATTTACAACTTCTTGGCGTTCGTCGCCTGTCTCTGGTGGTGTGTCTTCTTCCTCGCGAACACGATTCCGTCTGCGTCGACTCACCGACTTCAGCGACGCCTGGCGCGCTATATCTGCGTGGTTTGGTCGCATTTCGATCGTTGTCGTAAGGTCGCGTTCTGCGGATTCAACTCTTAAATCAGGCGTCGTCAGATCACCAGGATTAATCACGTCAAAGATATCCGCATTCTCTTCAAATTGCGATTCGAATGCATTTGGTTCATAACCAAATGTATCAATATTGTCTATCTGAACCTCGGCCATTGTACAATCTAACTGCTCCAACCAACGTTTATGTCTGCGACAGCAAAGTATAACAATCGGATCGTGGTGTTGGCTATTTATAGATTTATTTCGATAGTAGCATGCGGCTGGCCGGGAAATAATTCAGCGTGCAGGTCATTCGAAATATAGGTCGCGCACGCACTGCGTAATCCTCAGAACGGACCGTGTTTCCTAATTTCAGAACCGGACGTGTTTAGCGTGTCACACAGATCAAAACGCCACCACGGACATCTGTTTTTTCAAAATCGCACAGCCCACTGCGCTTTAGTGAATTTCCTGTTTAGCGAAACGGGCGATTTTATTGTGTCGCACATGTCAAACGCACCCACCGACATCTGTTTTTTCGAAATCTGAGTGGTGTATTTCACCATTTTAACACATTGTGGTGTCATTCTCATGGTTTACTTTTTCAGGTGATAGTTACATATACTCGTTATGGCAACTAGCGCGATTATTGAGAATTACCTTCTCTATTATCATAACTTGACAACCCCCACATTGAGCGAGACGGAAAAATTCATCCACGGAGTACTAGATTTCTATGTACATGGACAAAACGTGAGCCGTGTTCGAAAGTGTGATTTTACCGCATTGGTTAACTCGATTCGATCATACGGCATCGACTGGAATGGGGTTTTTAGTGTCATAAGCATTGCGGCGATGAAAAGTGACATACGTACCCTAGCGGCGTACAGAGATTTAGCAACAGACGTCTTGAATACTCACTACAGTACATTGATAAGTGACTGGGTAAGAAGAAAATTCATTCGTGCCGTTTGTCACTTGTGAACGACATCCTTTCTTACAGAACTCCTGTAAATTTTATTTCAATTCAAGTCTATTCACGCGGGTCATCAGGATTATACAAAGACTGTTAACTCACTCAATATCACGCACGTAATTCTATAAATGTCGGCGGGTTTGCTGATGACTCTCACTTTACCAAACGATATGGCATCGAACAGCATCATTAACACTATGCGAGTCGGAGCAACTTCAAATTTTCACGTCGGCGTCAAATTCGTCTCATCACCCAAAAGAGGTGGCGTTAGCCAATATCTCAAAGGTATATTCATCGACGGCAATAACGAAGAGATATCTTTCACGTGTTTCAATCGTGATTTGTTCGGGGTCATTGAGAAAGCATTCGCCAAACGAAAAAAACTCATGGTCAAATCCGGTTGGGTCCAAATTGACAAATTTACTGGAAAACCTGCTGTATTACTGGGACGGGCTTCGTCAGTAACTCTGCATGGAAAATCGAGACATACGACCGAAGAATACCCATTATTGACCTGTGAATCGGTATACGGAAATAAAGATGAATACGTCTCGATCGCTGCTACTTGTGTTTCTCGAGAGGAGAAGACGGTCAATTCTGGTGCCGGAAAGGAGTTGAAATTATACAGTTTTACATTGAAGGATGATACTGGCGAGGTGGTTTTGGATCAATGGAACAAAGCCTCGCTCGTACCTGGGAAGAGATATCAACTCACTCGTGTTAAAAACTGTGACGGTAGCTTGAAAATCGATTCGTTAACTAGACTTGTTGAATTGAAAGAATAGTTTGCATATTTGTATACCGCAATACAATATTTCATTTCGCGTAAAATGTATGACCTATGTGATTCGACAACTGGGTTAGTGCGGTGTTGTTCTACTGATCGAGGTGTGAAAATTGTGCTATCGCGATGAAGTTGCGACGGTGAACAGCAGACTATTCTATAGGTGCGAAACAGCGAATAAGTCGAAAGTATTATTCAGGTGGCAATCAATAGCGAGGAAAGAGAACACGATCGGTCATTTGACACGACTAAACTACATCATATATTATAATTTACGATCAAATTATTTCACACTGACCGGTCTATAGTGTAATCATCGATAGTAGCGGCTGGACGAGAAACAATTCCGCACGCAGGTCATTCGAAATATAGGTCGCACTGCTTAATCCTCACAACAAACCGCGTTTCCGTTTGTGCGGTTATTGTTGGTGACTCGTACATATTCAACACCACGCGAGAGATGTCTGAAAGTGCGAATCACGACCGCACCCATAAGAACACATGGTGAATCACCACAGATACCGTAAGAATACACGACAGACACATTTATCGTCGTTAGCATGTCGCCGCACGTATACCAAAAACATTAGCATGTCACCACGAGTTTCGCGTTATCATGCGACTGCACCCATAAGACGAAAACGTTAGCATGTCACCACGAGTTTCGCGTTATCATGCGACCGCACCCATAAGA
>ATSW01078659.1:0-16255 GCA_000444245.1 Botryllus schlosseri
TTGCCTGTTTGGAATCGGTGTCCTGTGCACACACTATGTTTTATTTTTCAATTATTTTTTATTAAATTAGTTTAACTTGGAAAATTATCGCTGCTCACCTGATATATCAGGCAAAAAGGCCAGCGATTCCAATCATGGACGTATGCCCATCAGGTCATGTATAGCATAATATAATCAGTGACTGATCGGCACCCAATATATCTACATGCGTTCACACAAATAGCCTGTGCTAAGAGTTTTGCTCGCTGACCAAACGAAAGTCAAGTATGGTCCAATATAATTTATCACCAGATTTGTTATATATTTTTGTCTATATATATAATATATCGTCGCTGTGTAATCAAAGTAGCTTTTTTACACATTTTGAGATACCGTAATTAACTTTGATTTTTCATTTTCTTTCGACGGTATCCTTGTCATGATTATCCTTAAAACAATGTGATAAGCATAAACATGGTCAAGATATGGCCGAAAAAATGACAAATTCACAAAAATTGATTTTTCTTGATTTTTTAAAAATGGGTATCAAAGTTTGAAAATAGACATGAGCTACTTTGATTCCACCGTGACGTAATACATATATCTAGCATGGGATTCCTTGTGATTTGTTGTTACACTAGAGTGGCTTGATTTAATGATACACCAAGCCTGTTATCGCAATAACCCCGCACATATTGTCGACCATGCATGGACACCAGACATAGTCTTTTTGCTCAATGGTGGAATCGTCACGCCCAATTTAGGCCCAATCTGGATTACTGGCGGACCAATGTCTAGAAAATATAGTCTGATGGTGCATTTAAGATGCCTGGAATTAATATTTGTTTAAGAATGCAAAATTTTCCCATAAAGACTTTTTGTAGCTATAGCACCTAGCCTTATAGGCTACTTTTTTGTTTGGTACAATATACGCTTTCTGTACTTTTGTTATTCAGAAAACTTTACGGGGCAGTCAATTGTGGTAATTTCTATAATTTAGCGCTTTCGATTGTCTATGAAATTGTTTTGAAGGTGTGTAGGCTATGATTTAATTACAAACAGTTTCAGTTCTCTTGATATCTGGGAAGACAGTCACAGTTCTCCATTAGCTCAATTAGTTTATGACACATGTCCTTTGCATTAAGATATTGTACTATACTCAAATATTATTGTATCAAGCATGCTTAAAAAGACTGAATGTTTTACATGGCGTACTCTAGTGCGCTGCGCAAGTAACTGAGTGGCATGACTGTAAAATCGGATAGAGGTGATGCATAGGCTAATGTTGACTATGGATATCGATATATCTCTTGGAAATAGTACTGGTCAGGATGTAATCGGTATCAATTGATATTGATATAAAAACTTGTATCTGTAGCTGGGATTTGAATGCTGAGCTAAATGTTGGTCATTGACCGCATGTGTTACTTGTGGAGACTTGAGGTAAAGCAGTAGTTCTCGACCTTCTTGTCTTTGCTGACCATTTTTGGATCGTCATGGAACCCTGCAGACCCCCTTGAGTTTTATTTTGAATTTAGCTCAATTATCGTGCAACTGTAATCTGTCTGGTGCGAATATGAACTGTAGGCTGGTGATAAACAGCAACAAAATGTATTTTCTTGAAAATAACATCATACTATTTGTGTAGCAATTGGGTAGACTTTTATTATATGAAAGCAAATCATGTAGCCGCATTTCACCTTTGGGTTTGACCGCAACATTATGTGAACCAAATTTTTTTAATGAACATAAAATGTCCAGCCTAGTCATTGCTATCTAGCAACTCATCTTGAAGTTATTCTAGAATGGTTGTATATATATATCACAAGGGAAAATGGAGTTTTGCTTACATTTTTTTTTCGTAAACACCAACAAAACATCTCTAAACAGCAATATGCTTATACCAGTAGCAGTAGGCTATTGGCAATTTGGCAATTGAAATTACTTTGCACAGTAGGATATTTCATCTCAGACGGCCATTTTGTTGATGTGCGCTCTAAAGTTTTAACATGCTAAACTGTCTCGTGATTTCCCTAATTTAAAGAAAGACAAATTAGGTTATCAACCATTTTGCAAATTTAGAGGTTTCATGGACCCCTGAAAATGCTTCGTGGACCCCCCCACCCCGGCGGAGAACCACTCATTCAAAGCTACATGTATAACCAATCAATCAAGTTTATTTTGTTATCTAATCAATCCAAGAAATAATGCTGGATAACTTACGAAAATAAAAATGATAGCAGGGCTTTAGTGTAAAATCATCAAAGCGAAGTCCTGTCCGTTTGCAATACAAAAATAGGCTATGTTTGAATTAGATTTAGAAGCGCTTCTTGGAAGTACAGAACTTCTATATTCAATTGAATACATATATGCACTATTCCATTGAATAATCTATCAATGAACTCGATAAGATAATAAATAAGGCAAGTAATAAGAAGAATACATTGTCGATTTATAATACAATACTCATGCTCGCTAAATGTTGCATTGTCTGACGTGTGTTTCAATTTGTAGATGGCGAAGATGAGTACAGACATTTGTATGTCGTATTGAAAGTGATATTATGTCATGCAGGCTATGTTTTTTTGCGATCTGAGATATAGCCGTATATTTCATTGCAGTGTCGCATTGTGTCGCAAGATTTGGAAGATCGTTTATAAGTTTTCCTACTTGTGCCATATTCGAGTTCATGTGTGAAAGCTCCAATTAAAATCATTTCAATTTTAAAGTTTCGGGTTGCCTAATATATGACCCCTGACAATTAGGCTAATATCATTTAGAGTGATTTACCCCTGTAGAAATTATTTGCTATTTCTTACCATACATTCTGGAGCTTTGCTGTGTACTCAACACACATAGCCACCCAATGCCATCATTTTGTTGAATTTAAATGAGCAATATCGATGTCCCTGGACCCTGATAGCCACATGCTAGTTGCACATTTGCTCATACCGTATTTTGTTTCTTGTTTGATATCATTGATGGTTTAGCTTATCTAATAAGATCTGATTTTACTGGTAATTTGAATCATTTCGCAATATAATCCCACCCCATAAATATTTTTATAATGGACGGAGACACATTCCCTACTGTCATCAATGACTGACTGCGCTGTAGGTCTGTGCAACGTGAAATGTGAATTGACGCATCCAATTTACAATATGACTTGAAATTATTCTGAAAATAGATTTTATGTATTTGATGTTATCGATACGTTGTGATACTTGACTATGGTATATGTAGGAGTTGGGAGATTAATCCAGCTGATAATTTTAATGGCATGGAAGCATGTTTTTATTTGACCAATTTAGAATTCCTCAACTGATCTATGGCACGTATCTTTTGAGTGGTGTGCTACTAATATGAGAATAAATCACTGGTTATTTATCAAAATTGCATCGTATTCAGTGAGGCATGCTCCCGTATTGGAAGCAGAAAAAACCTGTAGCAATTACCTTTAAAAATCATCTCAACACTATAGTGTACTGAGGAATTGTTGGCTTCATTCTTAGAGTCGAGTTGAATTTCCAAAGTTGTTGTGTAGAATATCTTGGAAACGAATCCAGTCGTTTCGCGATCACCAATATTTGTGCTCTGGACGTTAGCCAAATACTAGGGTGTGGGCTGTTTCTGTCCTTACTGATTATGAAAGGCATTTTATCATTGAATCTTTAAATTGAGTTGAACCTTGTCTAAGGAGCTTCTTGGTGGTACAGAACTCCAATATACAATTGTATAGTATATTCATATTGAAATATACCCGAATATATTTTCGACTGACACTCGTCAGGAGTAATCGTCTGAAACTTTCCAATTCTCTACTAGTTGCTGACAATTAGGCTACTCCTGATGAGTGTCAGCCAGAAATATGCTGGTTTATATCAATTAGTATATTATTCATTTTTTAATTATAATCCTGTTCCATTTTCTCCAGGACTTTGGTATTAAGTGATTGAAAACCATATGCTGTAAAACCGGTGATCCACGGCCTAGTTCAACTTCCTACTCTGCTTTTCTTGGAGCTGCTCGACTATTGCAACTCCCACAAACAGCCTCCTTGCTGGCAAGGGCAAGGTTGCTGGGAGTCTTGAAGCACTAAAATTGTCGCAGCGTCCGCACAACTACCAACGCTTTCCCCCAGCAATGCATGGTAGACAGGGGGATCGCGATAAGGACAAGGACCATCGTCCGAGAGAGCGCACCGCCGGTACAGGTGGTGCTCGGACCCATGGCAGTAGACACGGCCAAGATGGTCGCTCTCAAAGGAATACGACCAACTCGGGGATGTTGATGGTTGGGCCGAATTTCCGCGTTGGTAAAAAGATTGGCTCTGGAAACTTTGGAGAACTGCGGTTAGGTATTTACCCTCGCTTTGCATCGTCTGAATACATTTAGATTTACATCTTGTGCTTTTCAGGGAAAAATCTGTATAATAATGAACATGTTGCGATTAAATTGGTAAGTTAGCTTTTTATTGGTAAGGCATAATTGCTCCTGTACAATTTTCTGTTAGGAAAGTCTCGCTTACACAATTATATTATTTGCTATGAATGCCATCCATGCCATCCCTAATCTTTCATAGCCGATTAGATCAGACAGTATTCAGTCCATTTTTTTCGCTTTGTTCGATTTTGGGTTGGCGATTGTCCTGCAAAGAAGTTATTAAAGGTTGTTTGAAGTTCTTGGAATATCCCGTCTTGAAAATATGTAAAAATGTCCCAAATTAGTCTTTTTAGGACTAAACTTGCTGTCCATTCTCATTTGGGATGATATTTGCCCTGTATTGTTGACCTTTTCATTTAGAATGCTTTCATTTTAACAACACGAAAATTTTATCACAAGGATTGAGTTATCAACCAATCAAAGCTTTCAAAAGCTTGTCAATGCGAACCTAAATTTAAAAGTCGATTGATTGCGATTTGTGGTACTGCACCATTTCCCATGCTTGAAAGCATGTTATTGACATTTTCAGGAACCGATGAAGTCCAGAGCACCGCAGTTGCACTTGGAGTATAGATATTACAAATTACTAGGCAATGCAGGTTCGTAACTCATGTCATTCTTTTCTCCTCAACTGTAAAATAGATTTGCCTAATTTTGCGTGCTGCTGCATTGCAACTGTGAGTCTCATACTATGATGTGGTACTGTTCTTGCTGTAATCGAGGGTGTAAATTGTTGTATGTTTATTAATATTGGTTGTAATTGTAATTTTAAACTTATTCATATATCTGGCACTGCGGATTTTGAGATACCATTTTAATGGAAATTAACTCAAGAACGAGAATGAGCAGGCTTTAATTTCCCAAAAAAAAACATTGTTTATGTGCCTGTCACACTTCAGTACTCATTCCTGCTCTCACTGGAGAACACATTCAAGATGATGCTTAGTGCTTTTCCTGTCTTTTCTTCAGAAAGGACAGTTCAGTATAAGTGGGGCACATCCTAACAAGTACTAAATGCTCACTGTTCAAATCAGGACCGGAAGTTGATTTGTTTTTATCTCAAAACCTTCACAATTCTGGTTTATGGTCCATCCACAAGGAATTGTAGGCTATCTCATGAACCTTTTATGTGTGGTGGATGATTGTGAATAATGGAAGTTGTGACTCATGTTGGCTCCTTTCTAAAGCTGATATGGTCACTGTAATCATTGAATGAAATCCAACCCAGTGCAGGTCATCCGTCAACACTCCAAGCCAGTCATTTATTTTCACACAATCCAAGCAGGCTCTTGTTAATGACGTCCATTTGCTGTGATAGTCCAGCGCATTTTGGTGTGATTACTTGGTATTTTAATTCAGCAAATGAATGTACTTTCGTAAATACTATCATTCATTATCCTTATCTGATTGCATTTCATATCTTGGGACATTATGTTGCTGTAAATCACATTCTCTGTTAACAATCACAATTTGCTTACTGACCTTGTATGCACTGTTCTCATCAATTATTAACCCAACCATATCCATTTGACTTTGAACTGACAGTGGCAGTAGTGCCATCGTATGTACGATGAAAACTGTTCCTATGGTCAGATGATGATTGTCGGGCCTCTGTCTACAACTGTACAATGTAGATTCACAAATTATCGCTGTTTGTCTAAATTTTAATCTGTTTTTTTTTTGCAAGGTGTCTAGCAGTAAAGCTTTAATAATTTTTACCCCTTTGTAGCTGAATCTCTACCAATGCTGCACATTACTGCCATATGATCTGATTGGTATAATATTTCACTGATGAACCAATATACTATACTGTTGTATATCTTGCCAAGTGGTGCCATTCATTGGTAACATAGCCTTTGGCTAGTAATAATCATTTTTGTTGAAGAGATTCTACTGACCATTGTTGTGTTTCATGCTTCATTGATGTAGATATATTACAGATATGCTAAAGTGGTGCTAAATATGGTAAAAAGTTGCTGACGATTTCCCCTGACGAGTGTCAGCCGAAAATATTCGGGTATATTTCAATATGAATATACTATTCAATTGTATATTAAAATGGTGCAGTGGATGGAAGCCCACGAATTAAACATCCCTCAAATGATTCAATCAATTCATTTTCCTGCACTGCCATAATGACGGCTGTGGCCGAATTTAATAACGACAAAGCAGCCATTCATTTGCGATAAAGTCTGCAAAATTGATATTATCTGGTGCTCATCCCACTGCAGTACAGAAATTTCGCTCATTACATGCTGGATTATTCCGGAACCAATACTTGAAAAAGATATATGTGAATGGGACACCATATTCTAATATTTCTACTAAAAAAGATCCTGAAGAATGTTGCTAAAATTTACTTTCGGAACACCGAGTTTTGTATAATGTCGGTGTCTCCCAGACAAGGATAATAGCTGTTACACGGTAGGTAGAGGTAAATGCCAGATAGATGCCATGCAAATGAAAGCCGAGATTTTGTGAGCAATGGTTCTTATTGTGGCTTTCTTTTTCAGAGGGTATACCCCAAGTTTATTATTTTGGTCCATGTGGAAAGTATAATGCGATGGTCCTCGAACTTCTGGGACCAAGTTTAGAAGATCTTTTTGACTTGTGTGACCGAACTTTTACTTTGAAAACTGTCCTCATGACTGCCATTCAACTGGTGAGTGTTATGTCTCCTGATGCTTTCATCTTTGTTTTCAATTATCGATGTAGAAAAAAATAATGTTATTGGACAGTGAATAATTATCATAACTTTGCACTAATGCAACTCTCATTGATGCTACAATCCTCACTAAACTATGGCACAATTGAATACAGGTCCAGATTGAACTATTTCCAGCATTGATAGATGCTTAATGCTCATTGCTGTTGCTTCTAGCATTGGCATTCCATACCTTGTGACTAAAAACATTGCAGCAACAAGTTGACGACAGACTTTGGGAACAAGTGAAAGCTAAATCCTTGATTCGCTTTGTGTATCCAAGGCTCTAAAAGCATGTCACATAGCAAGACAACTGTAGACACATTTGTGCAGGGCATTGTCATTGCTCTCCAATGACTACTTGTCATGCAGAATTGTTCTGTATCATAGTTATGATTTCTAAATTACTCTTTATGATAAGATAAATAAGATGAAATATTCTTACGGCTGTAATTCATGGGTACCCAAGCTCCATTTTATGCCGTGTTTAGAATGGAAGAACAGAACGTTTGTATTGTGTTGTAATTGTTAGTGTGCACTGTGCACATTGTGCAGTTGAAAGGTCAAGTTCAAAAAGCGTGAAATAGGCTAAATCCCACATTTAATTACTGTGAACCTTACCTTTCTGTGTCGAAGGGCCTATTTCAATGCAGTCGCTTGGTAGATACTTTTGCTAATTAATGTCAGCACTAAATCGCAGAAACACAGCGAGGGCGCAATTTTTTCGGCAGCTGTATGCCTTCAGTTAGGTAACTTGCCTGTTGTCAATTCCAATTTTATGCGCTACGGTATACTGTGTGATTGAAAAAGCAGCTTCTTGAATTGCCATCACAATTTTCAACTTGCTGTTGAACGTGAACCTCCTTGTTACATACAGGGAATGGATGATGCCAAAGGAATAAATTGAAAGTGATAGATCGCTAAATAGGCTATTTGCTTGCGAACCTTGATTGCATGTTACAATCCATCCAGCAGACTAACCGAACTAGGTGACACTGAGGCCCAATTCCAAACGGCTTAGCCCAATTTCTATTCAATGCCCACAGTCTGATTATAAAAGATAGATCTAAATATCAGCAATTGAGTTGGCACATTCACACCATGTGTTTGTAGGCCTATGCAGGCTATACATCAGAGGTCTCAAACTCAAATGTGCTCGCGGGCCAGTTTTCCAGTTTTGACGCCGCCGCGGGCCGCAGTTTTTAGGGGTATTCTATGTCTTTCCAAGTATGCCTTATTTGGCGGGAATGAATTGTCCTATTGAAAGTGAGCCGATCCAGCGGAGTATCACTAAACATACATCGTCAAAATGTGATTTACTCTGCTATAAATTTAGGCCTGGCAAGAAAAGAATCATCATATTTATAACTATTTGAATAGAATTGCTGTTGTACTTGATATATATTAATTATAACATATATACACCATATGGGCGGACAAATGTATGATGCCATCATTAAAGCTATCGGGTTATAATTTTGCAGCTACTATGAATATTTTGAATTTAACAGATTGATAATAGAGACTGATCTGATATCAAAACATTTTTAGGTTAACCATTGTAATTCCAATCAGCTTAAGTAGGCTATTAATCTCATGGCCAAATATCTTCAAATATAGGAGCAAAACCAAATATAAATATAATATAAATGTATTAATGAATGTGTCCTAGTGATTGAAATGTCGGAACGCCGAACGGCCCATTGTTGTTACATCGTCGGAGCGTACCACTACGGTACTCGGTACCTGTAAGTGACCCTAGTAACCTGGTTTAGCGACCAAAGATGTAACTGACAGATTGCCAATAGTTGCCATAACTACTTGCATAGTTAGCGAAATACCAAGCTGCGACCTTCTGATCTATTACTATTACCCGGATACGCGATAGTTTGTTGCGTCCACGGTTCTAACAAATTCACGGCATTCCGAGTCACACCCAGTCCACTCGAGTCATTTTCATTTTGTCATCGAGTTAGCCCGAGTCTGAGTAATTCTAAGAAACATCGCGTCTAAGTCCAACTCACAAATTTCAGTCTAACGAATCGTCTAAGGGTCAGCTTTTGTCATGATGAATTGGAAATGTGGCGAAATAGTGAATCTTCCACTCTATGGTAGAATTTGCAATTGATATGATAGAGAGAGAGAGAGAGAGAATCTTTAATCGTATACAATACATATCAACATAACACTACAAAAATGTAATAGGGAAATGCGACATGCAAGGTAGACGGGAGGCTCGATATGACATAGTCTTCAGAGCCGAGCCACCCGGGACAGGAGCAATTTTCACAGTCGATAACTAATGAAAAAAAAATTAACTAACGAATGAAAGGAAAAATAAGACACAGTATCATGGACCAATTTGAAATACAACGCAAATGCAATTTAGCGGTAGTTAGAGATAAGAGAATGAATGAATGTGAATGATGATGATGTGAATGTGAATGAATGATAGTGATGTTTGATGAATAGTTTCAGGCTTTCGGGGAAATTTAAGAGGGGATTTTGACTTTTTAACCTGTAAAGACATGTGATACTAAAATATTTTCAAATTATTAAAAATCTAAAATGTCGTCGCGGGCCGCACAAAATGCTCCAGCGGGCCGCATGCGGCCCGCGGGCCGCGTGTTTGAGACCTCTGCTATACATTAATTCAGGGGTTTCAAACGTGTGGAGAACATTTTGTGCGGCTTGTGTTGAAAGCACTTCCAAATTTTTTCAATAAATTAGATGAAAATGTGTGGTCTTGCCTACTAGGAAAAACATTAAAGAGATTCCACTGTCATTGATTCTGTGCCTGCGGTGTCATCAAAAACTAGGAAATTAGCTCATGAGCAAACTTGCTTTTGAGACATCTGCATTAATTTGTAACGAAGCCAACGGGTTCAATCCAATGCATTACCGGGAACAGTTATGTCTGAGCATAATAGCAACTTGTGACAGTTGCAGTTGTATGTCTTTTGTACCATCGACTGGGTAGGACAGTCACAGACATATGAATTCCTAAACTCTTTCGCTCCAATGTAATTCTGTGTGAATTACGCCAGTGTTACAAATTGATTGAATTCTCAGTGATTCTACTACAGTACTACACAATTCAGTTCAAAATTACATCAAGTTCTATTGAATCAATACAGCCTCTTCCCCCTCTTTTGTGTTATTGAGATTAGACTCACAAAACTTCGCTCACCCGTTTTCAGTACGTTATATACAACCCAATCTGTTTTGGTTTAACACCCACCATTCATAAATTGGTCAATATACTTGTGATACATTCTGTCGCAGCAGATATTGAATCGTAATATCAGAAGCTCCAGTTGTGCTGTATACCAAGCAGCCATGCCACTGACAATCTGGTATCACTTGACCAATTATGTCACCAATATGCAAATATGAAAAATGGCTGGACAATGCTGATTTTACATTGTGGAAAATGGATTTGAGGTAGGGCTATATCATGTAATAAACCTAACTTTGGTCCTGCCACTCACTCTGTGACGATAGAATACAATTTTATAGCACTACTAACACTGCTCTTGGAGGAATTAAATTCAAAACCATAGCATAGCCTATGTGATCCCATGACTGTGTACAAAGGCTATGGGTATACTGATAATAAAACGATGACTAATCTAGGGGATATCTTTGACATTAGTAGCTTCTATTGAAAATTCAAGGGCTACATGCTCCGAGGCAAAAATTGCTCCTTTTCAGTAAAAGCGAAATCATTGGTTTCAGTATTCCCAGCAATGTCATCTGAATCACGAATTGCCATTCAGTTGCCTTGTAACAAAAAGTGAAAAATACCGCTTATCACTTCCCTTCATCTCGAGTTAGTCATACATTGTATATAAGAAGGCGTGTTCGTCTCGATGAAAATACTTGAAATCTACCGTTTTGATCCGAACCTCGGGTTATTTTGAAATTAGATGTAAAAATTTTGGAATTTGTCACTATATCCTGCCCACAAATCTTTGTGTAATGTTGAATCGGATTTACATAGGATGCAGATGTTGTATGTGCTTGTGCTTCTGGCAGGAATGGATGTAAGAATGAACAGACATTAACCTACTAAACGGTTGCCAGATATTTTATTTTTAGTCAGCAATGTGACTCTTGGTCCCAGTATTGAATTTTCTCTTAAGAAGGACTATAGCTTCCTCATATCTAATGGAGCTGACACCTAGCCGAAGTTTCATATCTAGAAGCATAATTGGCAAGGTAATGCTCATACTGTCAAATGTTTCAAACACTGCTATTCTGGTTGATCATCAACCTTTATATGTGTCTGATTGACTCTGGGATAATGTGTTCCATATTTGGATAAATAATGTGTCCTGAGGGCTCATCTGGAAATATTTTGTGGCTACAAAGTTGTAATAAATCTGAAAATGGTACGTTTTGATACAGCATTAATCTAAAATGTTATATTGCCGAATTCTAGGTGTTTTCCTCATTTCCCGATTGGCTGTTAATTTAATAAGATCACAATGAATATATAGACTTGCTAGCTTTGTAATCTGAATAAATTTGATTTGTAATGGAAGCAATCAGACAGTGCTGACTACCAGCTTGCGCAAAGATGGTTAACATCGTCCACTCTTTGTAGCAAATTCATTATTATTCGACAGTTCATGATTCCAAATGATTATTGATTTTCTGAGGCTGTTTTTATTTCGGATAGGCGGTCCCTGAAGGTTTTGACAAGCTGATACTAGCCACATTTCTTTAGATCTTTTCCGGTAATATCGGAATTCAACATTCTGCCCTAGTGCAGTCTGGCGATAATTGATCAATTATTCAATTGTGGTTTATGGTATGGGATTTTAAATGAGCCACGAGTGAGTGAAATACACTAATATCTGGACTAAGGCAGACTTCGACATACTGTCGACCAGCATATAGAGCGGTGGCTCCCAACCTTTTTCGACTCATCGCCACCCTATCAATCTCAACAAATTTTCGCTCCCCATACGGATTCGGAAAAGATAACATATAAACGGGAAATCCATTCACTTGACTCTGATTGCTGGGGAATTTGCTAAAAAAAGGTCATTTTTCCGAGGTTGCAGGTGCTCGGAATAGCGGTTTCCGCATCTACTTTTCATTAGGTTGACTTTTTTTCGCATCATAATCAGAATAAGCCGCCTTCACGTGCCATTTTGGCCGTGTTAATTGAATATATGTCACTGGACGTCCTAAGATTGTCGCTCCCTTGGTTCTCAAAATCGCCCACTGGGGGCGATATCGCCCACGTTGGGAATCACCGATACAGAGTAACAATTAGGGCCGTTCAAGACAAGTAACTTTTTTTTATCTCATTTTCAACAATTTCGGCACAGAACTTTCATTATTTCCCTTCAATATGATTTTTGTGGATCACCTGTAACCTAACTCCTAGTTCAACAAACTATCACAGTGCAGAACCCATATTGTGGACAATGGACATTTCACACTTTCACACTTTCATCGATAATTGAAGTGAGCCTGACATGCAGGAAGACCTGGTTTGTGTAGATTGCAACAGCAGCATCGATACTGGTATCACAGCCAAATAACCATAATGAAATGAACTTTACTGCAAACAGATCTTTGCTAGTTGCAAGTGACGGTCTACATCAGGGGTGGGCAAACTACGGCCCGCGGGCCGCATGCGGCCCTCCACACCGTTTTGTGCGGCCCGCGAGAGTCTAAAGAAACTTATTAAAAATATTGATAAAATGCTTACTAAAAATCTAATTATTGCTGGGACTTGATTAAAGTTTTTCTTAATATATTTCACCATAATTCTAAGGCAGTGGTTGTCAAACTGGGGGCGCACCCTCCTTGGGGCGTGAAAGTATCTGAAGGGGGGCGCGAAGCTGACCTCAACTGACAATTTTTTTCGCGCTCCGCGCGATCTACATCACATTCATAATTATTGCTCTGCATTTAGTCTGAATTTCATATTTAAAAATCACAGTCGTAACCTTCCATGCCATCAAACTATCCGTTAGGTTTGCTAGCATCCTGGTTGCGTTTTGTGATATGACGATAAGAGGGGCGCAAATTCTTTTACCATCACAAGGCGGGGGAGGCGTGTCTTGAAAAGTTTGAGAACCACTGTTCTATGGCAAATACTTCCTATATAATTTTTTATGCCTAATTTCTGGCGCGACAGCCCGATCTCAAGGCCCATATGCAGTTTCAATAGTTTTAAACGGGTAAACATCACAGAAATCCTGAACGAGATTCACATAAATCGGATGAGATTTCAGATTGGCCACTCCAGTTATAATTACTTGTGTGATGTGATTATAAAAAACGATTCGTGCGTGTCTTAGGTAGATTCGTTCTCTGTATGAGTAGAATTAGGGTATTTATATTTTATCTACAATAGTAGAAGCGTGTTTGAAGCTAACATGGTTATGATGCTGTCAGCATTGTTTGTCCTGGAACTGATCCAAAAGTGGAATTAGTAAATCTATGAACAAATCGCTGCTCACAGATGTAAATTTCAATCCTTTTTTAAGAATCGGGACAGCCGACTTTCATCTCTTTAGTTTTGACTAATTGGTTATTGAGGTCGACTAGCCTACGAAATCTCGCCACTGTTTCTGACGCGTGTACGATATCATCAAAGCATTGTTTGGATTAAATAAGCATATATATATTATATCCATGTCCTTACTATAAAATACAATACCAATATTGCGTTTTGGTTTATAATCCCAATTTTATATAGTGGGGCCCGCGAATGGATTCAAATGTTGAATGCGGCCCGCGAGCCGAAAAGTTTGCCCACCCCTGGTCTACATATTCACCCTTCCTTTAACTTTCTGTGGTACAATATCCTAAAATTATTCATACTCAGTACTGCTGCGATTTTGTTGCAATCTAGTAGGTTATACAGGCTTTCAAATTATAGAAAAAATTTAAAAACTTTGAACGACCTCTTGTTTAATGGTGCTATCATATTTGGGTTCTGGTAAAACAATTTTATATCCCGGATTCTTGTACCATAACCCTGAGCTGAATCACAGAGAATTTTGATTTGTGGATATCTGAGCTTGAGTAATCCATTCCACAATAGGGCACATTCAGATATGAGTTCACATCCTGTACTGGTTAATTACAGGTTACCCTGTACTTAATTATAACCTTACTTCAGTTCTGTCAGCAGTTAATGGATGTAATGGTCATTTGCTTTGTGTGATCTAATAACATGATTACGGACAGCAAGCTGAATACTGTCTTTCGATGCCATTGAACACAATACAGATAGTTGGCCACTGAACACATGATATGCCTAATAAATCCCACGCAATACACAGTATGAGTGTGACTACAGTTTTATTGCAAGCTAATAGGTAATAACCCCAATCACACTATGATCTGAAAGGATAAAGAAATGCAGCAAACAACGTTAAGCTCCCGCGTAAGCGTGAAGCCTGGCGACTACGAGCGAAGCGCGACGTCTGTCACGGTCGAATAGTGTTCAATTATAATGAGCCATAATTGCGGAACACAACATAATACAGCAAACGAAAGTTGAGATATATCAATGCCTTACACCTTACTAATCCTTTATTACAGTCTTGACGTCTTAGATGTGTGCTGAAATTGTGTTCATATCATGATGGAACTTTCTGATTCTCATTCATCCTGCCCAAGTAGATCACAAGCGACAAGCATATTAAATAATTCCTTGTGAGATGCTGCTTTGGTGACATTCATTGCAATAGTGTTCAGATTTTTGATACCGGTGACATCTATCGAGAATCTAATTGGTGGATTGTTTACTTGACCTGGCGTGTTAATTTTATTGCAGTTCTTACCACCACTAGAACTGTGACTCAAATGTTTTATTTGAATGTTTAGCCAATTCCCAAATGTCAATTTTCAATTTTGAAATTAATGCAGTCATTGTTGCTGAAAGCAAAATAACATGAATGAAGCTATACCAAGGAACATTAGCCAATTCTGGAAATGATTGATTCGACTGATAAGAAGCGTTACCAGCACAGAAATCGTCTTGAATCAAAACAGGTCTTTAGAGTCACTATATAGTACAAGTTTTTAAGTTGAGAGGTCCATTGTATGCCACTGCTATGAAGCGACAATGAGAGACTATCAAAACTTTTCTTCATTTTGTAATCTTCACAGTTCAGGTACCTTAGTCTACTTATTGATGTGAAGTGCTTTGGTTTATTACTAGTATGATAACGACCTGGAAGATAGCTAGGCCGACCAGATGATTTTTGGTTAGTTCGTCAGGTGCCCTAACCACTCATTGTAAGTATTCAAAGACTTGTCATTTAAAATCTTTCGAAGTTTGTATTTTGACACGCACAACGTGTGTTTGATCAGGGTAGGGCAAATTATTTGTCTTGCTGGCCACAATGGTTAATAAATGTTAACAGTTAGGTCAAACCCTGAAATATATGTTTGTTTTAGGTTATAATGACCCATACGTCCTGATTACTGATCTATCAGGTTTCAGGACTTTACACGGAATTAATAGAGGCCGACCCAACCACATGATCCGTGACAATTGTCGCATCGTTAAGTTTTATAACCACGTTTAATATTCTTTATTCAGACACTCACACAATTCAATCATACATTACTCCATTTTGTCATAGTTTTGCATAGGGTATGCTAATAATACCGAGATCAGCGGTGGTCTAATGGCTTTCTATACAAAGGCAAATTACCTACATAATACTGTGATCTTTCCTTTTACTATGGTTCATGTACTAGACCTATTTATGTATGCATAGATGAGCAATGAGCAAGGTTTTGGCTTGGATAAATGAAAATAGATTTGAATATCTTTGCCAGATTAGATGTGTTCTGGATGCATGATTATTTTAAAAATTGGATAATAATTTGGACATCATAGGCCTATTGAATGTATTTAACCATGATTGCATAATATATGGATATTGAAATAACCCAAAAATTTTCGACTGACACTCGTCAGTGGTAATCGTCATCAACTAGTAGAGAATACGAAGCAACATTGTACATCAACTATCGTATCACCAAGTATGACGTCACCGGCAGGAAATTTCGAATAGTCGCTTGAGCTCAATGCACTATGATCCTACCTTGATTGGAAGCTCAAATCCAGAACAGGATCTGAGT
>ATSW01078740.1:0-17850 GCA_000444245.1 Botryllus schlosseri
GAGTAATTGTAATTGTAATGTAATTGAAACATGCAAGGAAGTAATTGTAATTGTAATTGTAATTGGATTAAAATATTGTAATTGATCCAACTCTGATGTCTATAAACCTTAGAATACTTACAGACGTAGACAGAGAGAAGGTGCGCTTGCCTTCCTTAGTTACTTCATGCCACAGCCGTGACGTATATGCTGCATACATCAAATTCCGATTCTAATTTCCGAAAATTCACTTTGCTGATTGACTAACATCGCTACTGTTGGACTGTCACTCGAAATCATACAGGGTTCATGTTGTGAATTGATAGGATTTTATCATGCATTCTTCGATTAACAAATCGCAAATCAACACCACACATTCAAAAGTAATAAGAAGTATAAAAAGAGGAAAATGGTCGTGTCAGAGCTTTATCATGCCCCGAGCTGGAAACAACAGCTTCAACAACCAATTCAGTGATAATACACAAAATAGTCCAGTGTGAGAGCGTTATACGATGTCATGGTTCGAACAGCTGAATGTAATGATTGATGAAAAACACGCACAGCAATTCAAAGTTCAACCTATACTTCATCTTCTAGGCTAAACTGGGTTGGTTGGTCGTAATATTTTCTCATCGTTTTGGCAACTAGGCTATATAATCGAGCTGTATCGAGGTACGTCTGCTTGAGAGAGGAAGTTTTTATTGTTGTTCAATCAATCAATGGACAGATTATATTTTCATCTGTCCAAGACACACACATAATGTACAATGCGATATACAAGACACACAATGCGATATAATGAACAGATAAGGGGATGCCGAACGACCAGCCAGCTGGGGTTTCTCGAACTGGCATCCACCTCGATCTAGTGCTGACACGCTGCGCAGTGCTGACACGGTCTCTGCGCACGGAAAATCCAAGTTGCTCACAAAAAGCCGAAGTGATAACCTTTTTTTAGTTGTTACGGGCTGTTGTCCAATGGCGCAGTGAGTTGGTGAGTGTGCGCAGACTCGTCAAAAATTAGAGGGGACATTGGTCACAAGTCTTCTTTGGTGTTATATTCTTTCTTCGTCTGCCCTTTTTATGACCTATTATTTCATGCTCTTTAATTTCTTTATCGGGTATATTTTCTGGGCTTTTTGTCGTCGTAAGAACAGCGACATGGGGGACGAGGAGCCCAGAATAACCTCCGACGGCGGGAATCGGACCCGTGCCGTCTGCTTGGATGCCGCCGACGCTCACCATTACGCAATATCTCCCCCCGTTTTAACATAAAATAACAGAAAACAAATGGATCAGAAATATATACACTCAAATGAAACGTTAGAAGAAAAGTTACAAAAACATGACCTGAGAATCGCGCAGTTTGACTTGTTGGAATGGTGCGTAAACAATTAATGGCTAATTGGCTATATAGCCTACTCAACATAGCTTTCATATTTCAGTCACTTGATCCAAACACGATACCCTAGACAAATTCGGATGGCATTCACATATTGTACTGCAAACTTCCCTCAGCCACATAAGGCGATTCGCTCACTTGGAAGTACTCATCATCAAGCGCGTCTGTAGTAGGATACAGTTGTTGATTGACGTTAACGGTGAGTAATTTCCCCGGGCCTTCGTGATTGGCATGACTATGATTTGCGTTTACCGGATACGAATGTTCCCTTGCAAACACGTCAGGATATGACGTATAGTCGGGAGAAACGGGGGGTGAAATAGAGGAACCGTCCGATAAAGAAAGGTTTTCGACGTGATATCCTGAATCGTCTGAAACGTACCGTATTCTGCTTGGCAAATTTAGAGGTCGCGATTCCTGCGTAGTGTCGTTGTTATGGGTAGTCTCTGGGATAAATCCGTCGGACTGAGGAGTTCTGTGGTCGCAGCAGGAACCGCGTCGCTTCACGTATGGGACCACGTTTCTGTCCTTCTCGAATGAAGTAGCAATGTTGGAAGATTGGTTGTTACTGCTCGGTACGGCTTCGGTGCTAAGCAGCTTCTTGTTGACGCGATAAAACTTGTGGTCAAGAAAGTCGAAAATAGCGGGGTTTGGATTGTAAGTCGGATTTTCGATGCACACGACTTTCTCGCCTTCGGGGTTAATCGCGTCAATTTCAGCATGCGCATCGTTTGCTGAATCCTGAAGACTTTCCTGGTTATCCGTACTTTTGTTGACGGCAGTTTTGAAATTATATGTCTCATCTGCCTTTGACTTGATATGGTTGCACTTGGTTGTATTACAATATTCGTTAAACTCAGACTTTCGAATGTTGTCAGTTGAGCAACTGCGTCGCAACCGATCCACGTTGGCAAACTCCGGACGAAAACCTGAGAGATCAGTCATGCTGTTGGATTGCAAGCGGGCCCTCGCCAGTTGCTCAATCGAAAGCGGAGGTGTATTCGAAACTTCCCTATTAGCCGCATAAGGGATTGTTTCGCCAGAAGGTAGGATGTATGCTACCTCCATCTCGGAACCACAATCGGAAATAACGCAGTTTGCAACAGCGCGCTTTGCCGCCTCCAATTCGTCATTCGGCCTGCAAAACGTAGGCCTATCTTCAACATTTATGATGTACGGTATGGATTCCGCGTGAGAAATATTGGAATGTTCACCATATTTGTGATAGTTATCCATAGCGAAACCTGATGAAATATGCATATTAGTGATACATCATTGCTGTAAATATTCAGCAGTATATTTACTTGTCTGTGATTCCGATTTAGAGAGGCAAATATCTAGAGCACAATCTTGATGTTTTGCGGTCGGAGACTCGTTGATTTCCAAAATAGAATTGAAGCTGATCATAAATGCAGATTCCGAGACATCCAGTATTTGCGCGCCTGCATTCTCAAACGACCCGTCGTTCATTAATTCGTTCTGTGAACCGAGATTAATTGAAAAGCGTATTCAATCGTAAATATATTGATTGCTCTTACCAAATCTGTTGGGAATTTGATCTCCGAGCCCCAGAATTTTGCTTGAATCTGCCTAAATTTTCGCACGAGTGCAATTACCGTCAAGATCAAAATTAATGCGATTCCTGCCCCCAATGCCACGAACGTCGGTGAAAGTTTTCGTCCTGTATAAGATCGGGTTATTAGAACAGCATTCCAAATAAAAGTGAAATATACATAATGTTGTATTCTAGATCAATTCCGATAGTTGACAGTTGCATCACAGTTAATAAATTCACTATATTATTACCACTTAGGTCAGGGTGGCGAGGTATATAGCGTAGTGGTGTAATTAGGTTTGCATTTAAAACAAATGGATGTTTAAAACACTTTGTTTAAAACATTTTCGCGTCGTCGAGGGAGGCCGTTCACACTTTCATTTGTGTTCCTTGGAGTCGACTTTTATCAAAATACACGAACCGAGGCTGTGTCAACAAAAAAAGTTCGTGTACCATCTATAAATAGTACATCCACGATTGTTAATAGACAATGTTCTTTCCGACTCTCTACTATAGTTGCTGACGATTACGCCTGACGAGTGCCAGCCGAAAGTATTCGTGTTCATTTCAATATGTTTATACTATTCAATAATATTAGTGAGGAAATTCATTCTTGAAACCGAACAAATTTTCGCGCTTCGCGCGACCATCGACCAGTCCCAGTGCTTATTCATAAAATCAGCACTCGCGATCTCGATGCGTATTGTTAAGCCGATATGACAAAGTCAATTAGCGCGGAGTTCACCGGAAATGGACATCGACGCATTGGACAGTTTAACATGGGTATTTGGCGTCCAGTTACGACTTCGCCGTAGATTACAATTGAAATGCGGCCGTGAATAGCAAAAAAGGCTGTCCACCTCTGCACTGGACCATAACTTCATCATTTCCAATGTATGGGCTACAATATTTCAGAAGGAAAATATAAGTCTACGTACTTGGTGTGTACTCAGAACATCTTGTACCCCATACTTTATGGAGATGCTTATAGACCTTGTGAACGATGGCCATCCGCGCACACACGGAAGTAACATGTTGCGGCTCGTAAAGCAAGTGCAGCCAAATGGTTTCCATTTCAAAACCGACAAAGTTGTCCTGAAAACGATATCTCCCATGTTGACACGACATACACTAAAGTAAATAAATGCACAGAAGCCGCGACAACCGCGTTCTTAGTACAAACCATTTTCGTTACGTTCTGGTCGTCGCTCGTCCAATAGTGAATTTCGTACTGTAATTTCCCGTCGTAGAAGCAATCCAGAGACAAGTTGGTGTGTTTAACCATCAGCGGCTTGTTGCGGATTTTAATCTGTGTCTCGTGATACACACCGACAATTTCAAAGTCCGGCTCGGAAAATTGATCTGAAATATTTCAGTCTTCATAGGAACTTATTGGAGGTACCGAAATTAAATTTCGATATGTATAATTGTATATATCATTCAATTGTATATGTTCATTATAACTACGACATTTTCAGAAGTAGCTTACGCCGTATGAGACAGGCGGCAATACTTCGTCTCAGACTACATAAGATGGCCGATCAGGCCATTTTGGTGTTGTAGGCTACTTTTCGGCTAATCCGAAACGCAACTAAATATGAGTATTCATGATTTCACTCAAAATACATTGTTAAGAGATTTATACGTTGATGGTCAGTAACGAGCTACTTATACTTCTTCGGAGTACTCATATAGGTTACGCTTAATTGTACTACTTACTCCAGTGAGTATGTTTTTAGACTCTATACTTCCACTACTAGGTCTATGCTTGTACCTTTTTATGGTGGAGCTTACATTTTCCACGTCCACTTGAAGTAGTATTACGGCGTAACGTCTACTTGATGATCAACGCTGACTATTTTGACTGTACATATGCAAACGAAGCTCGCCAACTAAATAAAGGTCACCAAGAAAATAACCAGTGCTTCGCCAGAACATATAATCTCAAAAGAAGCACGTTTTTACAGTAAAAATTTGGCGACGCAGAACGATAGTGCACCCATAATCCGAGTTAATGACGCGTCAAAAACATTTCAATCATACCAAATTTGCTCATTTTTCTTAACAACTAAGACACATCTACAGAATATACATAAATAACATACCATCTCTAGGAAGCTCAAACTGGCTTTCGATATATGGACTACACTTGGTACTGTCTTTCTCGTCTGCAAGACAAGCTCTTACTCTCCCGTCGTACTCGTTGTTATATCGACGGCACGTTCCGTCCAGTCTGATTATCGGTGATATTATATCACACCGTTTCTCCGTTGTATGATTGCATACGTCTAGCCAATAATCATCCCAGCTGTAGAAATTTTGTACTGAACTTATAAAGGTGCGGTGAAAACAAAGTTTACAATTCTTACTTTTCTTTCAGTTGAACGTCGAACACTACCGTGCGATTCAGCGAACTTGGTAGGTTGGGATATGTCCAATTCATGAAATGATTGTAGTTGATACTGTACATATGGGCTGATGACGGGGGTGGGATACCTGAAAAGAAACATTTGTACGCCTTATAAACATGTGTCTAACACTAGGCAAGTTTACCGACAAAGGTAGCGGTACAGGATGACAGCACAAGCAGTCAGACGGCGATATAATACTGTTCGACACAAATAAGCCATGAGGTCTGTCCTTATAAATATAGAATGATATCTCAATGAAAATTATTGAAAATATTGCAAAATCTTAATGATATAATCAACTCATTATCACAGTATCTGCGGTTTTGAGCCAGGATTGAGCGCACAATTTTTACTTTACTATATGTTGTTCGTCGCAATCACGACGGCTTTTGGCAATGTTGCAGGAACAAAGTTAGCTCCAGCAAAACAGTTTGTAGTTTCACCAGAGTACCTCCATGTATTGACTATGTATTTCAGATTATATGTTATATATTGGATCACTCGGCATGGTGATTATATGCATTTAAATCAAATAGTGTTCCATAACACACATGTTTAAAACATTTTTAATACAAGTTTTTAACAAAATCCTTTTTAAAAATACACGTCAGCTGTTTTTTCCAACACCGTCTGGGGATATCCTAATGCAGCAAGATTGCGACGTCCATCCTCGTCCTATAAATAGCAGTAGTATCAAATATGGAACCCCGACGAAGTTGGTATATCAGTACTTTTCTCGCGCAGGCTCTATCATATGCATGCAATCACTGCATGGGTGAAATTTTCTTAACGATCAAGTGACGTCATGGATTGATGTCGCTGCAGTGAACGCAAAATTACAGACGAGCTAACGCTGGCCCAAATGAGACTAGTCACATTCTAATCTCCGCCGTTTATTCGTTCATTTTATTGGTAATTTTATCAGTTTCAAACACCACAAGTTGTGATAACATGAAAAAATAGGAAGGAATCGAAACGAATTAGTCTTTCAATCAAACCGGTATTCCTTTCATGTCGGTATAACTCTTACTGACCTAATGTATCGAATAGTCATACTAGTACAGGGGTGACCAATGTTTTCGGCCAAAAGGCCAAATGCAATTGACGAAACAGTGCGCGGGCAACTATTAGCCGCGCGAGGCGCGAAATATTTTTCAAAGTTTACAGGTCAATAATATTGTAACTTGAGTATATGCGGGTCTGCTGTAAATCGCTGGGCTCAGTTTGCGAAGACAGGACTAATTGGAGCATGGACAATGGACATATCGATATCAAAAGCTTCGACCAACGTGCGGCAATCATTTTGTGCCTATAGCTTCGATCGTCGACGGTCTTCCTGCGGGCGCGAACGCAAGGTCTCATGTTGAACGACACTTTCTATCGTAATTTAGATCTCAATCTGGTATATTAG
The DNA here is from genome assembly GCA_000444245.1 of Botryllus schlosseri. Classification (NCBI taxonomy): domain Eukaryota; kingdom Metazoa; phylum Chordata; class Ascidiacea; order Stolidobranchia; family Styelidae; genus Botryllus; species Botryllus schlosseri. Next base: position 6,759 of record ATSW01078740.1, read on the forward strand.
GCGATTCAATCCGGGCAATCCATTTTTGATAATGTAACTAATTTCGAAAATTTCCTCGCGCGCCAGCGCGCCACATGTGGTCCACGGGCCACGGGTTGGCCACCCCTGTACTAACAGGTGAAATTAAACCCAGCGCTTCCGTGATGCAGTAGAAACGTTATTGTTATGACTAGGGCAATATAAAACGTAATATTTTGCATTAAAAATGAAAATTTAGACTAAAACATAAGTTTGACAAAATTTTGCCATTTAGTATTTAAATTAGGCATTGTTGCACACAATGTTAGAAATTTGGTACTTTTTTACATTTCTGGTTGGAACTGTCTGTCCTCACGAAGTAGCTGGCGCGAGTAGAGAAAAAACGCTCAACAACAGCAGTTGTTTGTTGGCATCATTGAGGTACAGTGTATACTGGTGGAGTGCCAGTAACACACCTATTGTTTCATACCGACAATGTTGTCTACGTCGCACTCCGTAGACAGCAACCCTAATCCTGCAATCTACCGATACGTTGAGAACCACTGCGGTATAAGAACCAATGTGCACCACGCAGTAAAGTTTCAGATTCAGATTTGAGATATCGCCGTGAGTTTGTAAAAACATCGGACTTACTGAAAATTTCACTCGGTTTTAGGTGTGTTGATCATCACGCAATGTCCACCTATTTCTTTCGTTTATGATTCACAATGAGTATACTATGTGCTATCTACAAAAGTAGGCCCATAAAGTAGGTTACAATGTGCAAAATGTCAAATGATAAGTTCGCGGACAGTGCAACCTCTACGACAACAACGAAATTCAGTTTGCAATAAAAATTTGACTATGTATACAATTTTGACAAATTTTTGACAAAATTATTCCGTTACGCAAGATAACTTGTTTATGGATAACATTGAAATCAAAACACTAAATTTGATCAATATCTTCTTGATGCACCTCAGTCTGTCGTGTATGGACGTCTCTTAGTGATTTTATCACCGGGAAACATGTCTTGAATACAAGTAGAGTATCACTTCCGAGCATTATATGTCGTGCATATGTATACAAATGAACCATATATTGTCATTGTAGTTGTTATCATTCAGATACATGTGTGTATGTATAAGGGTCATGGCTAAAAAGTAACCATATAAAACACGTTTAGAATGAAGGGACTGTTTTAAACATATGTGTTTCAATTACATTTTCATTTTAAACGCAACCCGTAAGGCGCGGTACATAATCTGATCAGCAAACACCCAAACAATGCAAACATTAATTCTTGGATCCAAGAGCTGCGTGTTGATTTCGACATCGCATTAACGTCATATGATGCATCAAATACACGGTCATACCGGACGAACCGGACGTACAAAATAGCACGTGATCGATTCCATTGCGTTAATCGATGACGATAAAATCCAACAATAGGTAAACTTGTTATATGTTGACATTCAAGCAACGTTGTCCAGGAGGTTCCGTGTATCAGTGAGATATTAAGGTTAATTACGACATGGTTGTAGGAAAGACTGACTTCACAAGTGATGCACGCTATTATATTCACAAATCATATTCAGAGCTGTCGAAGTGACAGATCTCCGAAGGCAAATGGCCATGTCTCGCAGCGCGCATTTAGAGTTGAAGGCGTGATTAAAGTGAATAGGTTGGCTCATGTTGCTTAGCCTCGTAAGTTATCTTATTACCGTTTGCACACCGCGGTGCGCAATCCGCAATCATATTGGGTAACCCACTACACGAAACCCAAAGCCGTGTGCAGGAAGTAACCATACTTGCGATGTGTGTCAGCGATATAATCATCGTATGAAGCGAATTCACGACAATGACTAAAGAAACTTTAATCACCACAATACCTCGTATACTATACATAGTCCAAACCATGCATAAAAGAAAGGTCTATCAATTAGAATGTTCGTTTGACTACACGAATATACTACATCAATTATTTCTAATATTTCAATAGCTATTTTGTCGGTGTTAACTCGAGCCTTACATGAGGAACAATTTCCCTTTTATACTCAGCGGCCAATCCATGACACGAGCACTTCGATGAAAGCTGTATTTCTTTTTATTTGTTATATACAATAGGCGCGCTGAGAGATGGTAAATTGAACAATTGTGAAGGAAATATCTCAATAATTACCAGCTGCAAATCATTCTTCGTGCCGAAGACACCATTTTCGGTGTCTCCTAAATTGAATATGGATACGCAAGCAAGCATTGTCTACGGATGCGCACATTCTGTGGCGGCATCCGGGGCTGTCACTCTCGCGGGCAATTTTATTTGCGCCATTCGAAACCTGTTTGCAGTTTATAGCTCTGACGATATTGTATTCATCGGGACAATAGTCAGTCATCTTCAAGAGTTGAAAAGCTTTTCCCACTTCCTTCCCCAGCCTACATAGTACATATATAGTCAGTCAAATATTCGCGCACGACACATCCAAGGCTATTCAATCAACTCCGACATGTAATAGAATTAAGTTTGAAGTGCAACAACTGTTATTCATAATTCCAGATCGTATACTGCACAAAGTCAGGTAACGCGAACCCTTGCCGAACTACCCGTTTCGCTACAATTCGAATTAGTGATTTGGAACGAAACCATGTCCATTGAATACCGGAATCATGCGGGGTGAAGTAAATCAGCAGTCCCAACCATATTACGGATAATCGGGTCTTCTAATTGTACCAAACGATTTTGATTGATGGCTCCAAAACCGTTTTAAATATATTTTCTTGTTATCCAGAGACGATCATGGACACAAATATCCCTTGGGCGCATACAAGCATATACAGTATACACTATACACAATACATTTATGTGGGTAGGCCTACTGCATACACTCATTCGTGACATGGGTACTTTCAGTTACTCCTGATAATAAGGATGAAGAATGAGGTCCGATTCGATTTTGGTCATTCCTAATCACTACCACAATCTGTAGCAATACCAAGCAAACAAGTGCAACCAAACCTTTGAATGATGTTCGGAATTTATGCGGGAAAATGCAACGAGTGAGCAAGCAGGCGAATTTTGCAAACATTCGCCGATACTCAAGGAGGCCACGCTACCGGGTACAAGATATATCAAGAACGGCCGCAGCTGGCCATCGCAGCATACGGTATCAATATCAAGCGATCTTTACCAAGCACCTGGTCACAATGAACGGAAGAAATCGGAAAACAATACATGTATTAACATCTTCCCGATACACAAGAAAATTAGACGAATTACAGCCGCGGTTTCAAGAAAACGTCCGTCTGCATGCAGCAATCTAATATGGTGTTCCGCTATCTCGTCTCGTCCTTTACATTGTGTGCGGATGCCGTTATAAGGGATATGTGGCTCGGGAGCCTATTCCGGGGAATTCAAAGCGGGAATAAATACAACATATTGCCGCCATCCTAATTCACCACGATGGTCTTATTTCGAGAATTCCAAGTACAGACAACCATATCGCCGACCAAAGGCCATCCGGTGACAATAAAACGCTGCTTTGGTCTTCAGTCCAGGCCGAGGAGTTTGAGGAAAAATGGGGCGACACGGTTTTGATCGAATTTTGGCGTATGACGTATGAATATGCTCATTAACGCAGCGAATTATGTGCAAAATATTTTTACACATAGTTGCAACCGCGCGGTAACTTGCCAACACAAGGAAACGTCGCTAGCACCGACACAATATCAAAAATGAATCCCGGGTCAAGGACTATATAGCCTACTTTATACTATATGCTACATACTCCACGTCTAGACTATTTACTTGTACCAGTGTCGTGTATGTGCCGTATGCTCTGCGCTGCATGCTATAAGCTACATGTTGCAGAAATGGATTAAATAATTTCAGCTCCTATTTCACGTCCCACGTCATTAATCAGTCATCAATTTCAACCATTGTGGTCTGACACTTCTACAGCATTTTCGGTTGCTCGCCGTAGCTATTATAGAATATTATATATACATTCGCTATTTTGGCATTTTACATAATGTTGCATTAAGCCTGACAATGTGGTCTTATGGTTCCTGATCGATATACCTACGCGAAAAGTTATGTAAGTCTGTACAAGCGAAATCTATCAATATTTCAACAAACTTTCAAGTATTTGCGAGCCAAACCTGAAATAGAAACAAATGATAAACATTTTTAATCGCCGGCATTGCCCACATAATTTCGAAGGGAATCTCGTAAAATACCATATGCGCGACAAGGACATGTTCCGACAACCTATAATAGACTGAACTCTTCCAGCGACTTGAACATCCGCTGGATTACTATTTTATGAGGTCACCTCATCATCTGGGACACGCTAAGACCATCACGCATCTCAAGCAACACGCGATTTAGCGGATTTTATGCCTTGTTACGCGATAGAATTGTTGACGGCCTGTCGTCATCGTAGCCGTATTCGTCAGCTTTTATGGATCACGAAAAATGTATTGTTTTCGACTACGCAACTGCTGATGAGCAAACATTTCGCAATACATCAAAAGTTGAATATAAAGTCGGTACGGTTCCCTGTTGAGGAAGTCTAGAAGCAATGCGAATAACATCGGTACATGGTATCTGTAACATGGCTGGGCGACGTGGGCGTAGTCGAATAATTGTGGCTAGCCCTAGTCTGCATATCCGTGGAGGATGCTGAAAGTTGTTGTTTCAGTATTCATGGTATTGCGACTACATTGGTCATTTCGAACCAGGTAGACTACTCTTTTTCATGGCTGCTGCCGACTTTTAGCCCGGCCTAGTGGAAGTCGTACGATACATTGTTTTTATTGCTTCGTTGCTTAACGACGTCATTTGGTCAACCACACGTTCGAAATACAATCGGTAAATGTCCGGATGCTGAGTGAAGGCCAAAAACTATAAGTCCACTGCGCGGAACAGTCGAATACAACTCTATAATACTATCACATAAAATGCACTCATCAACGTAGAAGCGAAATATAGTCTCACCCGGATCGGCGAGGTTTACGCTTGGAACAATCAGCGCTTGACCTTGACAAATGAGCAGCAAGCAGCATACAGTCAATTGCATCCTCATGTTGCCTCTGCAAGAACGGGGCATTCGGTTCAAACTGACTCAGTTACCTGTACAGTGTACAATATCTATACCCTGGCTGAATAGCAAGCATATAGTAACTGGGTGAATGATGTGCGATTCTTCGTTACCCTGACATTATACTTCGCGCAATATACGGTAACTGATATGAGACCACTATAGTGTGTTATTCAAGCATAGTTTCCTGTTCGTAGTTCTTGTCGTCTCGTGGCAGGAAACTCTGTCAGTTCGCAAATAGCCAATCACCGATTTTAGCTGTGAGCGAAAAAAAATGCACAAAATACGGTGCCTTGGAAGGTTTTTATCATAAGCGTCGGTAACACGATATCGCTGAATGCAGAAGAGTAATTACACAACTTGCCGCCGAAATGCGCACAATATGGCAACGTGCTTGTGAATAAAGGCGATATTCCCAATGCATTATAACTAATAAGGGCAATCTACTCTCTTGTTTGCCTAGCTAACTCGAGTTACTTGCCATAGCAATAAACTAGATTTCTTTTAATTCTGCTGCAAGTTTTATAATGGTGAATATTAATTCCAGGAATCAACGCCTTTTTCTTACCCCTCACTTTTCCAGCCCTATCGAAAGATTATTCATACGTGCGATGATTTCAGTAAATTGCAAGCGTCATTCTGGAAATTCGGTGATAAATCGGGATACAGGACGTAGGCGTTCGACGAAAAAAGAGACTTCATAAAAATCGAATTGGGTGTTACGAGTCGAAATTTACCAAAAAACCGCCTTCCTCCATTAGATAATCCTTTTCTTAGGAACGTGAAATTATCACCTGTAGGATGTGCCACAATCGGGGTGACGGCGCAGGATATCCTTTGACAAGTTCCGATGGTGTAAAACTATAGAGACGGATGCGATCCGCGAGCAATCCCTGTCACACACACAGTAAAGTAGAAGCGCCGTCCGCCCGCAAACGAATAGCCTAGCAATACGGTACCGCAGTCAGAACGGTCATACTTTGTTGTATGCATGATATAAATTGGTACGAATGAAAAGAGAGCATTTGGTCAATTATAATCCGCTATTGCCTGATCACACTGAATGCGTAAATTATATCCTGAACGAAATAGGCCTTCTTATTTAGCCTAATTAGACACAGATGATAGTTATTCTCCGAATTCAAGCTAACTTCGGATAGTATGGCGCACGCGGTCTGTCGTGTTCTACGAAGTGCCCCTGCTTCAAGGGTTGCTGTGTTTAAGACGGTCAGTAACGTATTCTATACGCCCGTATACTGGATGAATGGCTTCCTCTCAAAACCTTATACATGTTCCGTGCTTGGCATTAACTTTCAGGGGCATGATATATTTTCATGCGATAGACAAATGAACGTCCGACTGGCAAGATAGTCGTGGGTTTGGTCGGTTGACTGACACATTCTTACCGCAAATATCCACGAAGCCCATATCATTTCCATATTTCTGTATTCCTCCTAACCTGTGACCTATATTCGCCCCTGCAGATTTGTCTTGACGAGATCAATATTGCCTCATGACACTCCAATTAGTATTACGTCTAATGTTCCCAACAAAAGACCAAAAATAGTGTATCTTATTTATGGACAGTTTAAATCGAGTTCAAAGATTCTCGATCGAATTGCAACGAGTATGGAAAGCTGTACATTCGCGATATTGACTTGACTCGAGCCACTTTGCAAATATGAATTGACTTGACTCAGCCTCGCCGTTCCATAAACCTGAATTGACTCGTGACTAGAAACGTAATTTTCGACTCAATTACAATAGACATGTCCTTAAGCTTTATAAGTGTGGTATTCTAGAAGGGGGTTCTATAAAATTAACCATACCAGGAGTGATTACTCTGACGTTGTAAAAAACTTCGATTCAAATCTTTGTGTCTTGGATTTAAAAGGCTAATTTTAAATTGCACATGCACAGTTGCACAGTATGCACACACATGACCTTTCAGGGAAACACCTAATTTACTAATAACCCCGCGCCTCTCTACGCAATATATGTAGTATGCACCAACGGCAAGAAACTATCGGAGAGATATTTCATGGTCTGTCCGATATCCGGTATCAGATATACGATCAAGCATCGATGTCAACGGATGAGGCTAATGTGTCAAAGTACAATCGGGATCATTGTCATTGCTGAAAACTGTGATGTTTAGGCACAAATCAAACTCATTCCTGGTTCAAGAATTCATCATTTCTCTCGTAAGGCTTCGCGGCTCGATTTTTTCAAGCCCTCCAGTTTGAGAACCACTGGAGTAAAGCTCATATGCTGTCGTATACTAGTAGTAATCTAGCAATGTATGTCTGAGGGATGATTCGGTGATTCAGGGGATGCTTCATTATCAAGGTAATACACAATATATAATCTTACGGTTGAACACCAAGAGTACATACATTTCGTACCAAGAGAAATACATATTTAACGACAGATATAGTTTCAATACTTTCTTCTTGCCATCGGATCCCCTTGACCTCGGTTTTCCGTATATGTTTAACAATGGCTACGAATATTCATGGAACGACATTTCAGTGTCAAGTATATAATGATTAATCCTCATAATGGCCACAAAGCACCACGGAATAGTCATTGTTCAAATATACGAAATTATTTTAGATGACGTGTAACTGACATCATTTTCTTTTTGACCAAAATTGTTACAGTTATTATATCATCATGGAGGCTGCTCGTATATTCGACTCTGCATCGTACTCCGTTTATCCAAATACAAAACAGTTTTCCTACGAATTTAATAAAATGACAAAGTTCCAGATCATAGGAGTATAGAATCCAACTGAAGTCACGATATAGTTGGAGAGATAAGTCATGACACGAAAGCAGAGACGAAGGCTACAGCAACATAGAAAGGAATGAGCGTACTATATACGTAAGGCAGGGGTCGGCAACCCGTGGCACGTGTGCTATTTGTGGCACGCGCGGTGATTTGATGCACACAAAATATTATAACGATGTTTTTGCAAAAAGTGAAACAGAAGTGTTTTTCAAGTGTACAAAGCACGATAGGCTCGTAGGTTATTTCGTAGCTCAACATAAAATAAAGTCTTTTGGGGCAGATTTTATTTATCTAGTAAAATTTTCCGCGCTTCGCGCAATTTACTGGAACCTGATTTCTTGATAATAATGTATAGGAACCCGCATAGAAAAAATATTTATATATAGAAAATATTTTTTAAATATGCATAATGTGCAGAAATGGGTCCACCCGTATCAACAATTATGAAGGAACCGCAACCTAATATCGAATGAAATTATTGGACACTTTAGTGCATCATACGGGAGCGCGATTACAGTAGGCTATTATGAACCGGCATTTCGTCGCTGTGTATTTTCACGCAAGGACACACGACCTGTCCTAGAGAGACATAACGTTTCTAGAAACATGCGACCATGCGACTCCGTGATGCCTGTGCGCTGCTGAAATGATTGGCGCGATAATGGATCAAATAACCGCCGCCTGTTGGCCAAATCGTTCGACATTGATATGTCTAGTATAGTCCCCTGTCCAGGCGCCGAATAGTAAATGCATCCCAGCTTGAGCCCCACGGATCAAATGAGATCCGATGAGGAAAATAATGAGCCACGTGTCGAAATGCGAATTTCGAATCGTGATCGTCTCACGAAAGGAGATATTCTTCTAGTTTCGTATGACACGTGTAAGCGATTCCAATATGTCTGCATGAGCAACGACCTTTATCGCTTTACCGCGGCCTTAGGAGCTTTGCAGACAAATCTAGTGCCAGACCAACCCTAATGCGACACCAAGCAAACTTGTATGATACAAGGGCCGGTGAGCACATTTTTCATCATCAGACCATATCATCGTAACAACTTTGATGTGCCTGTCCCTTACTGGCTATGGTACCGAGTACTGCGGACTTGGAAACGACCAAAGCAACCATAGAATATCGATCATAGCGCGACTAAAAATAAATGATGCAAATATTACGTACATTAAGCTTCTAGTGCGGGAGCGACCAAAATTTATACCCTTCGCGACCAATACTATAATATTCACTAGCGTAACCGATGCCGGTTGGTGGGATTCCTTGCTTGAAACGCTAAATATGACAAAATCAAATGTGTTTGGCACGCGACTTGGTAATATTATGACATTTTTTTTACATTTTGGCACGCTGCATGCGAAAGGTTGCCGAGCAACAATAATTATGGTCGTCGTCAATAACGGCTCATGATTCGCCAACGCTTTATGTTGCAGCCTGTCCGAGGCGGGTTAATACTTACGAAGGCAGATAATTAAGTGAACAAATCACACGTCAATAAACGCGAACAGCACTGCTTTACCAGTCGGATCCGTTCGTGGGCCGCGAGTATGACTCACATCCGCATGTGGTAGAACATTTGATACATGGCTTATCTGAAAATAAATTGTCCAACATTTATGCACCATATCGCTCGTCACATTACATCTGTATGATCCGTATTAAACTCGGAGGTTTCTGGCGTATTCGTTGAAGCTTGCGGACGAGCTGATTCAGTGCAAATCAATTGTCAAGCGCTACCAAGTGATTCAAAACAAGGGACAAATAGCATTGAGTTTTGATGACGCGAACGAAGCTTTCCAGTTCCATCCTTCTGTGGCATAATACCATTGCCGATATACGCGTGAATGGGTACGTTAGTTCTCACTCTCACTAATGAGAGACATTGCATTGTCTGAGAAACTGATGCTATTTATACAATCACCGGTGCGACGCGAATGTATCTTATGTTCAAATCAAAAACATCAACGACGCTGCATATTTTCTCGAAAAACGATTCGCATACCTTCGTTTATCAGGTGCGCGAGGAAGCCTCCATGGAGTTTCTTAACTTCGTCTCGAAAAAATTTGAGGTCGCCTTCCAGAAGCACGAGAAGGAAGTGGTTATAGAGCTTGCCATCGATAGGATATTGACCTTTCTCGGCGTGCATGTGCTGCTGGGATTGGGTGGACTGTTCAAAGTTTCGGAAGTCGTCGGTAAGTTTCAATCATTCTGAACATCGCAGGCAATAAACTGCAGCCTCATATATGTCCCATAAGTTGGGGCTTCCGACAGCCCGGTAACATAATGTGAAACAATTGCAGGAACTGGTATAAATTCCCATTCCCACTCACAGTGATACAATTCCAATATCATAGCCATGGATGTACCAGTCATTTTGGTGGGCTGAATAAGACCAGGTTGCTACAACTACAATGTTCATTGTTTATTCAATTATATCGCAACAATTACGCTGATGTGTTGGCAACTAATGATGACATTATAGAATGTAAACGTTTACATTCTATAATGACATATTCCACCCCAGCCGACACTATATTTTGTAGGTGACACATTCGATTTGCTGAAAGACAACGTAGCCTGCTATCCGACGAGTACCAACTCCACGCCGGGCCGTTCATTCGTGTTATACGCACAGTCGTTCTGTTGGGAATCGACAAGAACCGATCCGAGTGAACCTGAAGCCATACAAAATGGAAAATATCTATTGCAAAACACCGTGTTGATAAAGACCTTATTCAAAAGTTTGCCTTACATATTCATGGCAGAGGTGAGCTTATAGATGTTGATAAAGTTACACTAAAAGATGTGATTTCTTATTGTTGTTAGGCGGCACTACTGGCACTCCCAGGTGCCTACTGGAATATAGCAGTCGGACCTAGACTAACTGGCCTTCTAACGTTTATGTTACATTTTTTGGAAGACGTATACAAATCATTGAAAAATATCCCTGCTGGATTATATCGAAGGTGCGTCAATAGGTTATAGCCTGCAATCTTAGTCATGTTTAGCATAGTTCATTTCTTCTTCACAACCAAAATTGTTTGATAGGCGACCTTACGACAAAGAAGGAAACTATCTGGACGGATGGCGTCAATTCAGGCCGAGGTATATTGCAATCGACGTAGCTCTAAGCTCATACAATAAAATGGCTACAGAATCGGCTATTGCAAGGCCGAGACGGCTCATTCTGTAGTGATAAGCCTTTCGGACCATTCCTGAGACTGCAAAGG
>ATSW01078743.1:0-11406 GCA_000444245.1 Botryllus schlosseri
TTCTTCGCCAGAGGTGGTCAATAGAGAAGTACTCTTACTTTTTCCGAGTGTTCAAGTAGATTTGGCCTATTTCTAAAGCTTACCCAAGTGGTTATATTTTTAGGGTACTTCCAGTTTTACCTGAAGAGATTGCAGACAAGCCTATTTCCTTTCCACGATCTGGATTTTTAGAAGTATAAAATAGTTTTGTGACAAGTTCGCATCACGTTCGCGAGTGAAATGATCTCGATAACCGCGTGAAATACCATCTGTATCATCGTAACTGAATATATTTTCGAATATTGTACCTATTCGTAGTGGCTTTAGTAATTTTGCGTTACTCTCGCGAAGATACATCTTGGAATTTCTATAGTACCAATCTCCGACTCACTGATAAAAGTATGCGACCCCTTGGCTATTTGAAACTACCTATAGGCTACTTGAGGATAGTTTCCATAGCCTTCCTTTTCTACGTCTACTTGAAGTAGCTTTGCCATGTCTTGGAAATTGCTACTTTGACTCGTAATAAAGTAGAAATTAACAGCGTTACATCTAGTTCTACTTCTATTAGAGTAGTAACGCTGATTAATTTCACTACCTCTGTCTTCACCCAATACAAGAAACCTATATTGATAACTAACTATTATTCTATATGATATAATTGAGAATTCTAGCATGTGAAGCACATTCTCCCTACTTAGCTCCAGAGCTTGCCCTGGATCGATTAGAAATTGAGTTATTCATATAACGAAAAGAGTGGTGAAAGTTATACATCGTCGGTGCACTAAACTGGTAAACGCATTACCATGTGCTCCACCGGCACTTGATGTAACCCTCTGATAGTGAAACTCTTCAATTCACGATCAGTGCAATAATATCCGTCGGCATCTTTCATCTCCGGCTCGCTCGCAAAAGCTACGGCCACGTACCGGTTTCCTACCCCATCGACCGGTCCTGATATCTCGATTTCAACCATATTCATCGATTCGATCTGCGTTAACAATATGGGAAATTTAACTCGTAATGAAGCGATATCGAGGTTTCCACTTAGTTTGTTACTCACATAGGAATAATTGAAAGACAGACCATAGCTGCTGCCGAGTAGAAACGAGAGTGATAAGGTTATCAGACCAATGGATGTCATCGTATCCAAAAATTCACATGCGACGTAGAATGTCCTTATTAATTTCACTAATCTGACTGTAAGAGGAATGGTTGTATTTCAATTACGCCCTGGTCCCTGATATACGCTGAAAAGGTTTGAGAAGGTTATCTCGGTGTCTTATCAGCTGACATCAACTGACTGCTTGAAAATTGCAAATGGAATGCTGGGCACAATCTACTAGCTGTACTGTGGACTTTCCACATGAACGCTGGGCGATTAGCCGGGCATTCACGTCAACGAAATCTTGATTGATCAGACTGTCTTCGAATCAATATGTTCAAACATGGAATTCTGGACAGGCGCCAGTCCGATAATATGGCAGCACACGTGACGGCGGCATGGCGTGGTTTCGCGTCACGTGCTTTGTAATTCAGCAGGTTGTCATCTCATCAGACATGAAGATAAAATAAGGCGCAACTAAAGTTCATGGGGAGGATCAGCGAGTAGCATCATGATAACATTGTAATAAACCGTATATGACTCATTAGGAATATTTTTCGGAACGTGTAAGGGCCTACTTTTGAATGATACCAATGAATGAACATTATTCCGCATTCGCTGCTCCTGATTAGTTATATCACGCCGGGATAGCTATTTGCTAAAGTATCTAGTAGAAACAACTCCCCATTGAATTCCCGTTTATAATGTTAATGTACCCACGACCAAGAATAGTCTTTAGAATCCATTTAGGGCAAACTAATATGGTGCATACATATAATCAAAACCGATACCAAGGTTGCAACACACAATAATACATTGGACTGTAGTCCTCGTACATCTCAGCGTTGAGCTGTGTGTATGATGACGTGTTACTCCACACTACAATGCTTCCTGTTATAATACAAAGGCCTTGTCTGTTTCTGACAACGTATCTATCTAATAATACATAGTTGCGCGGAGATGCAGACGTAGGATATGTCACGCTCACCTGAAACTGTGTCACGATTTATTCGGTAATATAGGAAAATACATCTTTTTACATCTACACTCTATTACGCAGTATCCACGAAACTATAGTTGAATGATCCAAGAACGGATGCTGGAATGCATTTCTACTCGATATTCTGCAATCGCAATAATATTTTGTGATTCATTCCTTACTACGATTTGATTGCTGCGTGCGTACGCCGTCAGAAACAACTGTATTTAATATACCCAATACGTAGGCCTACATTGTTGCAATAAAAGGAAACCCTAAATTGATGCAATTTCAAATCCAAATCCAAATGTAAGGTAAATTCAAGAGATCCATCCGACCACGTGGGTCTATTTTATGAAGTCACAATAGTGATCTGTTCTTGAGATATCATTGTTGCTGTACTGGCAGTCGCGGGCATCAGTAACCAAATCAGTATATATGCGCTCATGTCACCAGAATATTTTCGGACTGATATGAGATCGGCGATGATTCATGATAAATTCATATAGGCCAATGTACTTCGCGATCCATCCTTTTAATTTCATCAAGATGGTCCTCTGACTTATGAGGCCATCGAGACATTGACCAGGAAGGACCTATATTCTTCTACTAACTTCGTGGTGTACATTGTGAGAGTATCGAATGTTATCATGGAATGGCAACGACCGACTTTGCAGCCTCGTTCCGCTTCGTTGAGGATTTATTCAGAATTATTTTCCAGCAGCGACTGTAGGATTTCTGGCAAGCAAAAATTTATATTCCAAAGCACATAATTTACTGAATCTGGTCTTGATCGAAAGCTGCTGTCGCACCGACTCCAAAAATATAAATGAAAATATGATCATGATCAGCCACTTAAACCACCTAGAATTCGCTCACCAAGTCTGAATTATCGGCATTGTTCGAACAATCGGAGAGCGGGTCATTGTTATGGTCATTGTTTTGCGATCATCCGAATGTTTTGAACAATGCAGATTTTAGTTGTTTAGGGTGATTTGTCGTCAAAGTACCATATTTTCATTTATATTTTTGGAATCAGTGCGACAGTATAGCTTCCGATCAAGATCAGATTCTGTACGACCTACCGATCAAGAAGATCAACTTTTATTCGCTATAGCTGGCAGAGGTCGCGGGGACCTGCGGTAAGTAATCATATTGGCCTTTGCCGGGTGGCCTAATCAAATTCACAGTCTAGCGGCTAAAGATCATAGTTTTCTGACTTCCTACCGCAATGATGTGAAGTCACGAAAATTGCCGATAATTTTTCACCTCCAATGGCCGATAATTCTTTCAATGTGTCTGGCTCTAATTATATTGTACGATTTGAAAATTATGGATTATGTGTTGGGACTGATGCATGCTACATAATATACAACATATAGCAAGGGTCACTAACACGCGACCTTATTTCAGATTTCGGAAAAACGCTTAGTAAAGCATGACGTCGCGAGATGTAGTAGTGGTATAATCCAGTGGTTCTCAACCGCCGGTCCGCGGACCGGTGCCGGTCCGTGACGACATTCCTGCCGGTCCGCGAGGTATATTACAATTTTATACCTTAATTTCAAGATGCGATGTTGAAGGTGACAAGTACAGAACATATATGACCTGACTGCTCGCTAAACAGCGCAGTTTGTGCAATCATTCGTTTTCGATTCATTCATTTCGGGCAGGACCATAACTGGGGCTCCCAAACCGCCCAATTGGAGAGGAGCCCAGCTTGAAAAGGGACCAAAATTATTTTGCAAATGAACATTAATCATAGTATAATTTTTTTGAAACTTTTTGCAACCTTTTTCGACTTCTTTTCGCGGTTTGCGCGATTTAGTGTCACTAAATGTCATGCTTATAGATGCCCTCTCCCGAGAAACACGCATGATTTATATCTGTGGTTCTTAATCTTTTTTCCTCCAGTGCCCCTTTTCAAAAATTGCCTGGGTTTGGCGCCCTCCTATTTTAAGGACTGTAGTGAAAACAATGGGTAAGTGGTCGAAGTCCAGTAGGTATTTTCTGGTTGGAACTTTACTATTGGAAATCTTTCGCGCTTGAATCGCCCCCGAGGATCACTCGAGTAATTAACGATTTAATACTTGTATATGTGCTATATTCGGGATCAAATCAAGGTCGTTATTTGTATCAACTATCGGGTAGGCCTACCGCCTCATGGTTTGAGCCCGATGTACACATCCCGAATTCACCTCTGCGTTTGGCAATACGGGAAAGTTAATTGTATTGGTATTCAATTTATTGTTTTGTATTACTATAGTAAATCAACTGAGAATGTGGCAGAGATCTTTGCTCACATTGAATTTACCACTGCACCCAGCTCTTAACTTTAAGATGAATGTATTCCAAACAAATTAAACCATATTATATAACGTTCATGTGCGTTGTGGATAACAAAACTAATCGGTTTCTTCTTTTATGATGCGATGAAGAAATATTCTGACGAATTAATTTTGTAGCTCTTAAATACAATTATATTTCGGTAATCATTTAGGCCGCAAAGCTTCATAGCATCTTTAATGTACAAAGGGCATCACTCTCATAAGTAGGCCTACATCTTCGATTTCAACACAATATGCGCGGCAGGATACAAATACATAGCTGGAAACATTTTGTAGAAAATAACCCGAGCTAGTGTGACGGGAGTGTTTTAACGTGGAATTGGCGATTCAAAAGAACGCGCAATTCTTTTTACATGAATTAAAATAAACCACTGCATTCATGGAAACAGCGAATGTATAAGTTTCGTAAGTTTCGGGATTTCACATATTTTGTCGAAAGTTAATTTGGAATTATAACTCAGGGATATATACAACTATTTTTCTATACTATATAATCACATGCCTCTACTATGTCATCAACTGCGACGCCATTTTTCTTCAGCGCCCCCCATACCGCCTCAGCGCCCAGCGCCCCTCACTTCGCCCCTTTGGCGTTTCCACCCCCTTTAAAATCCAAATCGCCCCTTAGGGGGGAGGGGCGATGGAGACAAGGTTAAGAACCGCTGATTTATATAAATAGGCATTTCGTCGTCAGCCATTACCACGCCGAGACGTACCAACACAAGTTCAGGCTAAGATGGGACTACGAAGGTTGTGCCAAAAATTCGGCTGCGAGAATACCGATTTAGTCATGAATGATCGGAAATTTTCGCTATTGGCGCGATTAAGCTGCATAGACTTTCTGCTTACACTGAGTAGAATGAATGTGCTCACAAGTACAGGTGAAAACATCCACCCAACTGTAGGGTCTGGGGGCGAAGCCCCCGGAAGTTTGGCTTATCGCCTTGTGTGGGCCCAAGACCAGCGTTTTTGGGGTGAGCTGACGAAGTAATTTTTCGGCCCGGGTTTGCGCATGGCCGGTACAGCTGCTGTAAGGTGTTGTCTTGCGGCACGCATTGTATTCGTAGTTGCCAGAGTAGCCTGCGTCTGGTGGCAGTGTGCAATGAGCAAGGTAGCACGACAAGGTGCTTGGTTCTACTCCGAAACGCTTCTTCTCTCGATATTGTCAAAGAGAAGAATATTATTCGTGTTGGCGTGGTCGGTTAAACCCACGGCCTTCGGCGCGAAAGACTGTAAACGACTCTCGGCGGTAGCTCGTTTATCTGGACAAGGCAATTTTATCTCGACTCAGCAGACTCACTACCATAAAATCACATGGATGCCATCATGAAGATAATTAATTACGATCAAAACCCTCTAAATGTCACACTCTAGCACCATATAATTGCAAAAAACCCTTACATACTTTACATTTTGGCTTCATTTCAATTTTGAAAGTTCACCGGTCCGCCAGACATTTTTGGAAATTTTACCGGTCCGCGAGGTGAAAAAGGTTGAGAACCACTGGTATAGGCCACACTGAACAATGTATTCGGCGTGTGAGTATTGCTACGTTGATATTGAGCAGAATGTAAAACGGGTTTCTGTACTTGCTACCGATATACTTTTAACAAGTTATACAGCAGTAGCCAACACCCCAATCGCAAAGATTTGGTTTTATGATACAATAAACATATGAAATCAAGAGTGACCCCGTACGCTAGCTAGATTTTTTACATCAGACAATGACATCAATTTCATTGATTGATTGAATAAGCATCATTCGCTGACTACCTGCAGGTAGCGTATTTCGCTCTTTAAGTTGTGTGATTGCGGGTCACGCTCACAGCAGAGAGTCATTAAATCTTTACAAACGCAAAGCTGGATATTTCGAGCAAACTGTTTTAACGGAGCAGGTAAGATTTTTGAGATTGTCAATGTGCATGCTCGTTTATAGCATTGATTTTGATATGCTGCCAGCGCCAGGCGTAGAGTGGCCCGCAGTTGACATGCAATACATTTCAACCAAAGATGTTATAATGAAGTGAAAATTGTAATATATGAAAAGGTTCACAGTGCAGAACCTATACCCAGGTTCGTTTGTGAACGTGAACCTCTAAATTTCCGAAGTTAACACACAGAACGCGAACGTGAACCTCACGTTCACACCATCCCAATATGCTTCTGTTTGTTCGCAAATTATAATTTTGTATGGACTGAAATCAATTATATTCTTACTATCATTGACTAGTTTTCTATACTTCGAGTATACATCTGATTTTCTGGGCGCTGTATCAGTGTACTTGATATTGCAATTATGATTCATGATATTAGAATTGCCTTTTGGCCTATAAGTAACCGCGAAACAGAAGAAAGAATTTTGATCTCAAACCAGATTTGCAATTCGTCTATGTGCAAATGTTCAGTTAAGCCTAAAACATTACCTTTCGGTCCAGGCGTTGTGCTTTTTAAGGAGGCGTCTGTAGCATGGTGCCATTCGATTATGCCACCCAAACGCAACAGGTATCCTTGATATATGTCCAAGTATTTTCCGTCCCATCGCCCGTATCCCTTTCAAACGAATGCTCGTAGCAAATAGATTTACCAAGTAGTTACACATTCTCATTTATGGTTACGGTTTGGACGGTGATAAATGAGAAACTATATACCTTGATTAAATTCAATACAGCATAAAAATATTAGATGGAGTCGAGACAATAATACTTGACGAAATACTGGGCGAAATTCAATTGTCAAACTTGCTGTAAGGAAATATATATCCAGAAAATTCGAAACTTGATTCGCTGACCTATTGTATTATTTTCCAGCACACGCTAGAATCCAAATAAACGATATATTATACACCAACCAATCGTTTGGAAGATTCTTCAGCCTCTTGTACGTATAACTTTCGGGTTGTGTTGTCGTATATGGCGAGTCTCCATGGATGTCTGTCGACAATTAGTGTCAGGTTCCCTCCGTATACGTAAACGTGGTTCGAATCCTGTATTGTACATATCTTTTCAGTGTGTACATTAGGTATATAGAATAATTTATACGTCGTCGTAGTTATGGGCAGCGCAAATGGGGTCACCGTAACAATAGATTGATTAATACACTTTTTTTCACTGCACAATGCATTTGCCACGTATCGTGTAAGAAATCTGGTATTGCAAGTGTTCCAGCAATGTTTTCAGACATAGTATATCGCTCATCTTTTCGTTATATCTGGACTCCGTGTCACCTTTTACTTATTGGAGTTATAATTCTGGCATGGTATATATATATTGGACAAGTCGTATGAAATCAGTGTTGCTGAGCCCTTTCGTTTTACAATTCCGTATTTTTTTTTTATCTTGGCGACTACTCTGCGTCTATCTAGAAGTCATTGTATTTTTGATTTCATGTCTTTAAGTGTATTTTGTTGATAACCTTAATAACCTACCTAGAAGTATGCACGTCGATTGTTTCATTTATACTAAACTTTTATATTGGGCTGGTTTCAAATTAACGGGGTAAGTGTCGTCGCAGGCTATTTTATTATAATTTCGAGGACAGCAGGCGGCTGACATACGCCAGTAGTAATCCATATCAAACAGAAGCAGGTAGCCGCTGTAGCACATAGATCATAGAGCACATAATATAGAAAGTATATCATAAAGCACATAATATATAGTGCTAAATCAGCATCAGAAACAGTTTTGAAGTGCTATCTTTTTTACATGAAACGCGACATGTTTTGTGCTTCAAACGACGAACAAAATGGAAAGTGTGGTGGTCGACTGAACAGGATTATTGTTTCATTCCGATGATTAGCAAAGTGGAAACGTAAAACCGCATCTATGTGAGTGAGTTGTGACATGCCGACGTGCAGTTGACGATATATGGTTTACATATTATTTCAACTTGAATGCTCTGATCGTCACTTGAAGATTCCTCATAACGAAGTAGCATGTAGTGGGTGGTCATAAAATACCCAATAAATGATTTGACTTTATTTCATTCAACATTTCTGTAAGCCGTCGACCAAAGTAATTATTATCATTTAGCAATTGGGAGACCGTAATGTACTCACCTGTCTTGCTTCAATGTAATGGATAATGTCGTGCTGAGGTGATGTCTGTGCTGCCCATGTTGCGCTTAGAATTCCAGAAAGAAGTACAACGACCTCTAAAAACGTAATCGGTCTAACCATCTTCGAATGCAATTACATTACAGTATGCTCAACCGCAATGCAATTTTCATAATAATGCTTGTGGCTCTTGTGCAGGTGTTAAATATTTGTATTGCATGACGCCGCCCGCATCGAGCAATTTATATTTACTATGACTCTGCACACAATGCACAATGATGACTGCACAGTGCACAGTGGACATGAACAGCAAGAAGTGCTCGGCTGAGAGAAACTCATGTTTAGACAGGGTTATACCATACTAGTTAAAGGGATACAATATGCCCTCATTTACGAGGACCTGTCATATTTTTCAATCAAACTTATAAATATATCCGAGAACGTTTATGTGTCCTCTCGTTCGCAATTGGTCATCTCTTTTCGTTTTGAGAGTAAGACGATTATACAGACCTCCTCGCCACTTCATCCGCGTCAGCGGTGTCTTACAAAAGCCTAGAGGTGGGCCGTGCTATAACTCGGCAGTTACGGAAAATGAGAAGAATATCGGCCTGGTGTAAATGACCATAGTAGTCGACAAACGCCATGAATACCCCAAAACAAACAAACAAACAAACAAACGATTATACAGAGACGACTAAAAAAGGTCAAATCGCCACAAACTACACGTGTAAGTTGGCTCTTTCTGGAACTGCCGTGGAGGTTGACTGAAAAAGTTCAAAAGAACGGAAGCTGTCCGTGGAAACCCGGATTTTATTTTATTTCAATATTTTTACTATTGCAGTCTGAAAAAAGTGTGATATTTTTCGGATCTTAAAATATGGTAACCCTGTTAGCATTTTTTTCTGTTACAATTGAGATCGCATTGACTCGGAATCCGTTGGACGCGTTGGTATAATTTTGACGGGGAATTCACATATATGTCATATTGGCAAAACAGTGTTCCTCATCCGATTAGTACATCGTATAGATGTCACGAGAGTGGTACCAAGATTCCGTCGATGTTCCTTATTTTGCGCGAAACCAGTGTTCTGAACTTCCGTACAAGGGTGGTGAGCAACGAACATTTCCATTCGGTGGGTCTGATATGGATGGATAATTATACAGCGTATCCGACTCACCGAATTACTCAACCAATATAATCGGCTGCAGTTATCGCGATTTGTCCAACTGTAAAAGTAATTATTGCATTAATATATGCTTGAATATACTAAAGCATTGGCTATAAGTATACGCTCTATATAAATATACGCGAAGGTTATTATTATCTAATTGCGGAATAACTGAACTTAGAGTCTGCAGCGCTTACGGTAAAGTCTTGGCATAGTGTAGTTGCACGCCGATGTAAGCATGTTGATATGACGACATCACAGCATAACAGCCTACTGTTCGTTGATTGGGCAGGCTTCGAAGGAGTATATGTCTTCTGCGTAAAACATTAGTGATTACATCGACATGTCCCTTGTTATTACCCCTCGGTTGAATCGTCGCTTCATTTGAAGGTGTTGGAATCAACAACTATATTCAGTTGAGCTATCCCAGTTAACGTGATCAGAAGGATTTTTTGTATAAGTCACAAATCTGAATTCTGCATGTGATTGGAATCGGAAAATTTATCGTTTCAAGTTATCATCGCGGCCGTACACGATTGAAATTGACTTGTTGAAGTACTAATGCAGCGGCGGGGGGTCAGTAACGAAGTACTTCACTATTTTACGTACTCCAGAGGTATATTTGTCTGCGTCTACGACTGACTCATTGGTAACTTTGTATGCTACTTTCACATCTACTTCAACAGTTTTAGAAGTCTAACTATACACAATCTTTTCACGTTTTAAATTGCTTAAAATTGAAGGCATTGTTGGGATCAACAAGTCACAATTCATTTCGAGTCGCTGTGTATTTAGACTCGAGTCAAGTCATTGTTAATAGAGACCCGTCATCCAACCAAAAATCATTCTCCACCCCTCCGCATTTTAATTTATGCCTTTGCTCAGGGCAACCGAAGCTGAGACGTCACCTGGAGTCAAATTGAAGTAGCAACTAGGGTTGCATTTAATACAAAAATCAATTTAAAACAAACATGTTTGAAACAAGGCCGTTGTTTAAAACATGTTTTATTGCTTTTTGTTTGTTTGTTTTCTCAAAGCCAAGACGTCACGGATGATCAATTGTGACTTCATAGTGTCGTGACATTGCCAATTGAAAATATAGGGCAAATATTGCTCCTTTGATGAAATAGCCTTTCATCCGGACCAAAAATATCTTTGACCAGGACTACATCTTCATGCATCATTTTTACGGCAGGCGGTCATCATTGAACCGACTATTTCGAGGGTTCTAACAATTCCATATCGTATACGTCGGTTATATCGGGTGGCAACCGTCCGTAGGCTAATACGACATGTTTTTTGGAAAGTATTTACACAATTATGACATAATTACACAAATTAATAAAATGCACATGTTTTAAACAATGTGTTTTCAACAACCATTTGTTTTAAATACAATCCTTTAGTAGCAACATTTACGCAGAAGTCAGTATTCCTGAGCGTCTTCTTTATGTGCGGCCATCAAACGTCTGGAGATTAATTGGTTGTTTACGAAAGAAAGAGAGCACACATTCAAATTTCAAACCTTTATATCGTTTATGATTTATTTTGAAATAAGTAATAATTCAATTCGGTTATTTTCAAGCATTCACAGAAAATAGCCATGCCATGTGGCTACCACGAAAATATCATGTCCTTAGCCTTCCATATGTAGACAAACTGAGTTCGGTTCAGCATTGATTACGAACCGGAACAAAGTATTCATCTAAGTTAGGCTTACCATACGTCCTCTTTTTTGACTTTTTTGAAAGTGTCCTCGGAGGACGCCCTTTTGT
>ATSW01078830.1:0-10309 GCA_000444245.1 Botryllus schlosseri
CTCTTATAGCAATGCCTCGATACGTTGGAATTGCATCAAAATTGGTGTGCAGCCTTTATTTAGGTAACCTAACAATTTTATCAAGTAGCCAGTAGAGTCTGAGCACCGCTACGTAGAATTATTTAGACTGTGTATCCTAGACACGATACAGACCACCAGTCCCACGTACCATTTTTCTGTTGCTCAAATCAAAATGCTTTTCAACAAACAACCGTCCGGCGGAGAAGCCCAAGTTTTGCAGCACAAACGACACGCACCATCTCCACCGCTCGTGGCACGACTGAAAACACGTGCCGTTACCAATTAGAAACACAGACAGGTATTGCACGCTAAGCCTTGGACATTCTTACCCCACCGCCGGTTCCGTAAATCTCCTGTTCAAACTTGTTTATGGCCCGCAAGTAATCTTCTCCACAGCCGGGAAGAAATGAATTGGCGAGATGCCAGATCATGTAATCGTTCAACGTTCTGAAGGCGAGCGTGGAATAATTTTCGTACAACCTAAACTCTATCAGATGACAGTGTTGGGACCAGGGTTACAACCAAGTCACAAGGCTCCGAGTCACAAGTCAATCTCACTTTTATTGTTTGGACTCGAGTCGAGTCGAGACATTTTCAATTCACCACCGAGTCAAGTCCGGGTCCAAGTCAGCGAGCAGAGCGTCGAGTCCGAGTCATGGTATTATGACTTGAGTCCAAGTCATTGTGTTGACTGCTCAGTTTCCAGGTAAAGTCTTGTTAAACCCACTTATAACTCTGTTTGGTGATATCGAATGGTTCGCATTTATAATACACTAATTTTCCGCACTTTTAGCAGTTTCTGGTTGCATTTTCAAGTACCAGCACCAATAGACGAAATCCCATTGATGTGGTTACTTTACTATTTTTCGAAATTACAATGAAATGACGGTCTTGGCCGTCTGAGTCTCAAGTCCTGCGCAATGACTCGAGTCCAAGTCGAGCCAATACACAGATTGACTCGAGTCAAATCGAGTCCTTTCTGTATTTTTAGAAAATGACTCGAGTCAAGCCGAGTCATCAGAAAATCGTGACTCGAGTCATTAAAACCCTGGTTGGGACCACGGCTGTCGAGTGGTAGTTTTGTTCCATTTTCTCTTGATGGAGTCACATAAATACCGTAACTAAGGCTGAGCACAATGATTCGAGTACTCGAATGTGAACCGAGTATAAATTTTAATGACTCGAGTCGAGTAGAGAGATATTTTATCGAGTACTGCATTACACAAGAATAGATTTTTAGATCAGGGGCGGGCAACTTCTCCCGTCAGCAGACCAGATATAGGAAAATGAAGTACCGGTACTTGGCGCCTGGCGGGCCGCATTCCTAATTCGACAGTAATCGTGCAAATCGTATATAATGTGAAATTCAAGTCGAAAGCATAGAGGCCAAAACAGTATTTAATGTATTTATTACGTAATATATTGCAATAGATGTTGAACGCAATGAGATCTGTGGTCGATCAAAGTTGTCAACACATTCGTTGAACTCTGGTTGCATGCCTCATGTGGAAACCCTTGGTAAAGACTGCTCGTGAGCATCAGTTAGATTGGAACGCAGTTTTCCTGTTCATTTTCATGGTCGAAAAAGTTTGCTCGCAAATGTATGTTGACCCAAACAGAACAAGAAATTTCATGTCTATCCTTGTCCCGCCGATGGCCGCATTATCATGTAAGATTGGAAACTGTCGGACTTGAGTCGCAACACTATGGCTCGGATTTGACCCTCTACTCACCGACTGGGACTTGACTCAGTGGTGAATTGAAAATGACTCGACTTGACTCGAGTCAAAACTATAAAGATGAAGTCGGGGTACGACGAATTGACAATGCATAATCACATACTCGAGCGACGTGTTCCTTATCAGCTGCGATAAATTCCCCAGGTAACCAGCAGATTTGGTACCGATAACTTCAGACTTTTCAATGGGATCTGGGACAGATTGCGAAAATATCGCATTCGTGATATTCAACCAATCAAACGTAGGGCTCAATTTCTGAAAGCAAGAATATCGAAATAAGGGGAAGACTATTTCAAGCGTAACGACCTTTTGATAACACTATATAGCAATACGAGATAGCGTAATGGTTAAGCGTCCGGCATCTTGATCGGTAAGTCATGGGTTCGATCCCCGGCCGGGTCAGACCAAAGACCTGATTAGTAACACTGGTATCCATGACTTCCCTGCTTGGCGCTCATGCATTACTGGGATAGCATGGAGGGGTGGTGCATGACTTAGAAAGCCGTAAATGGCTATATCTGCACTTCCTTGTCCAGCGACATATGCACATCATGCACTCTTGATATGCATATGCGCAGATCGTGTGTATGTGTATCATGAGTCGGTGTATATGCCGCAAAAAACATCGAGGACAAAAATAAATTACGTCCTTCCCTATGAATTGCACTTTGTACGTTACCAAATGGACCAGGATAAAATACACACATTCAAAACGTAAAATTGACTTCCAAGAAAGCGACGTGTCTTGTGAAAGTATAGATTTCAACATGTTGTCAACATTAATTTCGATTTGTCACAAACATTAGAGATTATTTGGAACGGTGTGTGCGGCATGAATTACGTGGCATCAGAATGGTTGGTGATTCCATGCTCTTTCATGTCCTTGCGCAGGAAGTAAAAGTGATTGCTCCGAAATCATGTCTTGCTACAGTTATGTAGCAAGACAGACCAAGTATGCTAATTTCATTTCCAGAATCATTGCCAACCACATTTTATAACCGTATTAGTGACCGCTCACTAGTTAACATTCATATTGCGCTTGAATAAACTATACCTGTATCTCCGCCAACGTAAAATGACGGTAGTTGCGACCAGTTGAAGCGATGTGTCGCGGAGTCTGTATAGCGGCCAGTTTCGTCTCAAATAAGAGAACGTCCGTCATAATCCGCTTCGAATCATTTCTCTCGCCACCCAGCAGCACAGCGACGTCAGTCATGTAGTCGAGATATGCGGCTAGCGTCTGTTGCGCACAATACAAGGAATTAACGACCTGTATACAGCAGAGGTGCTCATCAGTAACGTACATCTACTTTTTCAGAGTACATGAGTAGGTTTTGTCTGCTTTTACACTGCTTGCTCAAGAGGTTATTTATTTCAACTACATCCACTTCCGCTCTACCGTATTTCAGGCAAAGCTATAAAATTTTTGCCCTTCAGATTTTGAATGGTATACTCGTATTGAAATGAACCTGAATATTTTCGGCTGACACTCGTCAGGGGTGATTGTCAGCAAATAGTAGAATATTGGAAACAACATTGTATATCAACAATCGTATCACAAAATACGACATCACCGGCATGAAATTAAGTATAAGAGAGTGTTCAATGTACTATTATTAGATGGCACACTAACGCCTTTTGTGACACAGCCTTGACTGGTGTATTTTGATATAAGTCGACTCCAAGGCACGCAAATGAAAGTGTGAACGTTCGTGTACCATTTCAAAATAGTACACTGAATGCTCTCTTATTTGAAATTTCATGCTGGTGACGTCATATTTTGTGATACGATTGTTGATATGCAATTTTCTTTCCAATTCTCTACTAGTTGCTGACGATTACCCATGACGAGTGTTAGCCG
This sequence comes from Botryllus schlosseri, assembly GCA_000444245.1. NCBI lineage: Eukaryota > Metazoa > Chordata > Ascidiacea > Stolidobranchia > Styelidae > Botryllus > Botryllus schlosseri. Next base: position 3,622 of record ATSW01078830.1, read on the forward strand.
TCGGGTTCATTTCAATACAAATATACTATTCAATTGTATATTGAGGTTATGTACCTCCAAGAAGCACTTTAAATTTTGAATAGTACAACTTGGTTTTGGGATTGGTTTGCGTTACTTGACTGAAATAACCATAACAACAGGAGAAACAGCCCCTGTATCCCGGGCACTGCATATATTCTCAAAGAGCGCACCGATTCGAAGTGTCATGACTCATTTCGTGCTAGTAGCAAAGATACGTCTCATAATTCCGACAGTAGACATCTACAATTAACTACAGAAAGTAAGGACGCTTGGATACAATCTACTTTCTTAAAATACTTACTTGAGTAATTTTCATATCTCCACCTTCTACTTCCGACCCACAATCGATCAGCCCACTTATTGTCACCAAGTGCAATGAAATAGGAATGGTCGAAGTAATACCAACTTATCTTAAGTGTGAAGCAGAACTGGCATATATTCTATTGTGTCGCATACAAGGTAGATATTCAAACTTTTCACATCGTTCATACAGTCGCGAATACCCAATTCGGAATCGAATCACTCAGGGTTGTTCTTCCCACGTAATTACGATCATTTTCCTTTGTTGTGAAGTCGGAAGAACATTGTCTCGCGGTGCAGGAAGTAATTGCGTGGTGGTGAACACAAAATTAGTTTTAACGCTGCCGATTTACCAAGTAAATCAATTGTTTCTCTAATACATGAGACCTTGCTGAGGCAGACGATGGCAAAACTAATTTTGTCGGTTTTGGTGTTTCTAATCTTTGGGGTCGATATTCGACATTCCAGTGTGTTTGCACTTAGGCATAAAACTCTGTTTTATTCCGTACAAAACCGCAATGCAATATAGATACAGTATAATTACCGGATCATCCAAAGTTTTGCCAGAATAGTAACCTTGACCTTTGAGCGTCAACCCACTCTCGAAAATCTGAAAAAGCATTTTACTCTGTCACACAAGAAATATCCGAATCAGCTCGGCACAAGGCAAATAAACTGTCATGACAAATATTCAATAATTGACATATATTGGCACCGATATTTTGAGGAAGATTATACATCTGTGTAGTACTAGGACAAATAGGCTATTTCACATAAGAATATTCCAGTGATATGAATCCTAACAATGCGGGTTATGTTGCTGCGCGTATTCCAAACTTTCTATAAAATCTTCAAGATATTAATACGAACTATACCAAGGATGGGCAACCTAATTGTTACTGCGGGTCGTGTGAATCGCACAACAATTCACCAATGCCAAGTGATAAATGTTTTCACAATATATTGACAGTATTAGGCCTATATTTTACAAACGGAAAAACTGTTGGTGAGATTCTGACTGTTTCGAATCGCTGAGATGGGGATACGGTGTTTTCTGAAGACGAAAATGTCGGTACTCGCATTTAATTAGCTATACTAAGAAATTGGGGACCTAATAATTTTCACGGCAGGGTAACAGTGAAGGAAAAAATCGTAAACTCATTCTATGCATTATATGATTTCTTAATAAGCGACAAATAAGTGGTTGAATATATGCCAATTTTCAAGCTATTGAGTTGAATGAGGAGCTGTTGAACAACCAATATCTCAACATCATTCCAGGCGAATATATTTTGAACGCTATTTGGAATACGTCACTCCAACCAGATTTTGATGGTAACCCAGCAAAATGGCTGCCCATGCCCACCCTAGAGCGTAACAAATGCCGCGTCAACCTTGAATGACAAGTCTTCATTTCAGTTTCAATACCAATCCCCTAAGTAGATACGGAGTCACCATTGACGAAGTGAATTTCAAGTAAATCTTAGGTTGGGTCAAAGCAGAGTATCAGTCATTCACAGAATATACAAATTGATAAATGGCAGACAATATCTCAAATATCACAGGCTGCAACATGGTTCAAATGTTCACATACCTGCACAATATTTTCACTAGAATTGGTTAAGTCTGATTCGACATCGATTTTGAAAAACACACCGACGTCGTGCCGAAGTATACCTCCAACGAGACGACTGAGATCAAAATTCGATCGATTCCAGCTTCCTGAGAGGCTCAATCCACCGAACTAAAGCAAGGATACATTGCCGGAAAGTGTAGGCATTCGGTGATCAATCACTATACCTTCTCTACGAGTATTTTCAACGGTTCAACACCGTATCGATTAATGGTGCCGAGATCATTACAAGTCTTGTACAGCAGCTTTGCTTTATATTCTGACGAGTTTTTATTGCAGGTTGAACAGTCCTCTTCTGCAATATCAAGTAAAGGCTCCTCCATTTGTCATAGAAAACCAAATCATTGGTGGTCAGATGATTTAAACAAAGTTCTCTGGATATCCAATTATTCAAAATAGAAGCACAAAAACACCGTTAACAAATTTGTGAACATACTATGCATACTGGCATGATTACCAAAACCATTACTAAAAAGGAGCAGTTAATCTTGTATACCGATGCCATAATCAGGGTAGCAAGACAAGATATCATCAAACTAAATCACATTGAACTGCAAATCCCTAAGAAGCCCCATTTTTATTTCTGTAAAGCTTCAGAAAATCCAAGCGGTCATATTAATGATGTGAGTTCTAGCTTCCGCAAACTTGTTACGGACACTTCTTCCATTGAATTTCAGCATCATATTATAGTAAGCTACTGGAGGGCGGAGGCATGCGATGGTCCATTTCAGAAAAGTTTTCGCATCATTATGGAGCCTCACAGTGAAATTACTGGGTATATTACAGAGATGGCTTACATATACGGACAGCGGACACACAGCCAAGAGAGCCCATGTACCATGTACAAAGTTATTTCGAAGTCAAACGACTTGTCGAGTCGGTTTAACATCAATTATTACAAACTTTAATGCCAGATTCTAGCATCAAGTTCAAATCTAAATCTTATGTCAAAATCCAAGCCCATACCGATATTAAAATCGATCTTGAAATATGATCAGCCCGAAAATTATTAGAAATTCAATGCCCGTATCCAAAACCATATCCGTAACTGTCATGAATCAAAACCCAGTCAAAATCTTGAGATGTGCGTGGTTCCACATCCAAATTCATGTTTAAAAACCTTCTCCACATCGCTTATTGCAGTGCTCAATCTCATGGTAGCTGAATTCAAACAAGCTTGCGTGGTTGTATAAACTTAAGTTCGATTTTGGAAATGCACATTTCCATGACTCAACACTGAATGCGATCTCATATATGAAAGATTGCCGGATTCCCGTACAGGTCGACTAAAATGATAGATAGAAAATTGATGAAAAATTCATCTACCGAGTAAAGATTTCAGAGCCTTCTTAATCCATCGATCTTGTTTATCAAAGGCGTCATAATACAATAGTCCGGACGGTATCGGATTCATTTTCTTCCATCCGCCACACGCAAACTGGAAGAAATCATTGCAAGGGTCGACGGATTCGTCCAAAGAGTTGGCGATACCGGCCGCAGCCAGAACGCAACTTCGAGAAGTGCAGTAGTTATGAGCATCTGCAATAGATTTGTTTGATGTTCATTGCTCACTAAAAGTATATCAGGCACTGGTTTTTTCCAAATACAGTTTCAAAACTGCATTCAATATTTTGATAGATAGCATAAATTCCCTGGTCGCCATGAGGATATCACACAAGAACAATACTCTACTGTCTACTTGATAAAAAGTTTGTACTTTGGCCTCAAAAATTGTTGGAGCACAAGTGTTGAAGTTGCAATTTGAAACCAATTTGAATAATTTGAGAAATAAAGGCACTTTGTGGCTGATCTCCCCGTGGAAATGTTCAACAAAGAGTGACACCATGAATCTGACATATAATGAAGTTAACATAGTGAGCAGAAAAAGAAGAACACAATTGCCAAATAACCTAACTCAAAATTGCAAAGAAACCCTCCGTGCAATTTACCTAAGATTCAGTTGAAGGAAGATAGTTCGCCTTAATATCAATTACAATTGAAACTTGTACTTTCACATAAGCAGAATGATCAACTCCATCATTACATGCTGATACAAAATTATGAAGTCCTACCTGTTGTTCGATCCGTATGCATCGACAAGTAAACAGAGATGCCAACCATGATCAGGGAAACGCATAATACCAACGTACACAAGCAAAAGCAACGTTTACATCTCTTCGAGTATTTTCCTTGACCATGTCCATATTCGTAAGACAATTTGTGCCCCTAGAAAACGAGAAAAATCATATGCATTGTAATTGTTAGAATTTTTAATAGCACAAAAATATAGTAATACGAGCAATTCAAGTGGAAATTGTACAAGGTGCCACACCGTAAAATATGCAAAGATATGGTAATTTTTAATTGCTAGGTAGCGTGTAAGCATGAGCGACTTCATTAGCAAATCGGAGCGACTTCATTAGCGAATCGGAGCATGAATATCTGCATTCAATTACCGCAGAATTACTTTGGTTCCATAAGTAAGTACAATATTGAAACTTTACAGCGTCACCATTGCACGGGAATATATAGCCTGCTTCTCATGATGATATAACCAATGATGCGGAAATGATTCGGCAACCTCTACTTGACAAAACCTACTGACGCATAAGTAGAAGTAGTGAAACAAAAATATCACTTTAATAGTAGTAGCCTACAAGTAGACAATATCTACTTCTGTAAGTCCACTTTGAAAGGTTTCATGTAAGCTACTTTGTTACTGGCCCCTTTGCTATATCACGAAGGAAGACGGTGAATTCCACTGTGCCACTGCACTTCAACCGTAATATTGCATCATCGACAGATTATTGTATGTATATTCATATCTTAAAATCGCCTTGATAAGTTGTGGAAGCACAGACACCCCTTCTGAGTGTACTCAGTTTAGGTTTAAATCAATGGTTGTGAAACGTACGGATCGGGTAACACCATTCAGCAATGCATCCACATGGTCGTCCTCCAGGTCAGAATCCGAGCTGCTGATAACATGGAATCCTATGCCCATTCCATTGCTATCATTGCGGCCATCTGAACGTTTCCAATATTTTTCCTATAAATAGAAAATGACGGATAAACTTAACACTTTGTTGGGAACGAAATAGATACTTCACAGACCAAAAGATCATGTGACCTACTGGAATATTGTTGGAGAAGTCCACCTATGTGCTTGTCAAAGATTGCACAGGTATAAAAATGCAGCCAAAATGGTAACCAAGAGTTGGATACTCATGTAGGCCTACAGTTATCTGACTAAATCATATAACATAGATAAATCACAAATGAGCTATCAAGGAGACGGACCAAAACACGAGTTTCCGTATCATATCTTACTGCCATCGCTTTCGTAATTGAATAGCCTACGCATTTAACCATACGCTAGGATGGGTTGAACCTAGTTAAAAAGTTATGCGCAACAAGTACAGACGCATTATACAAATAAATTGTGAAATATGCATATTTTGTTTATTGGTGTTCCCACTGTTCCCATTGTTTGACGGAATGCTGATTTCGAACTTTGAGGGCGATTTTGGGGGGTTCCATTGCCCGGACCAGATTTAAATTTATATTTTCGGAATCAGAAAAGTAGCTTTCGATGGAGATCAGTTCAATTACATTTAGCGCTCTGGTCATCAGCAATAAGATTAGCCAAATTTCAAGTGCTGCATCAACGAGGCTCAACATACAGACCTCTGTAAAGAGGTTAAAAATAATAGCAGTAACTTCCCAATATGCAAATTGAAAATAGGCATGCAGCAACACCAAAAGAGCACCACTTACTTGATCCCCACGGGAGATTGCACAATACCTGTACTTGTTCTTACTCTCAACAGTTGTCATTTAAATCCTTTTACGTGCAGATGGTGACAAACTCTATGTTTCTAAATTTCAACCAAGTAGCACACCGGTACTACCCTACCCAGTGATAGTGAAAAGTTGGTGATACATGATAGCGGCAATGGTGGATAAAGTAAGATAGTTAAGTCCTTTTAAAAATTCATCTAGAAAAATAAGTATTGTCAAGGGATGATGGAAGAAAGCAACACTCTATTTTCATCGGCACCAGAGATGCGAAGGAATCCTTTTTTTCTCTCTGCATGAGAATATCAGTAACTGGTATGATCATGAATACACTACACAAGACAAGTCACACTGTTGCTGCATCTTGCCCAACGGAATCGGACTACCCTGCGTTCGACTCGACTTGCATTGCAAGCGCCGAACCTCAACACACCTAGAACACACCCACCAAAATACTGATCGATGAAGTAGAACGGAAGCGCAGATGGAAATCTAGTTCCTAATCTCAGTAAATATCCTTTGCTGACTGGGCTTCGTTATTCATTACCGGTATACTTGCTAGGTTGCTACGTGTCAGAAATTTCACGTGCTCTCACTTCTAGAACGGTAGATCACGGATTTTCGTAATCCTATTCCAGCCAGACATCAAGATCAAAATACTTCCGTTTTTTTAGGGCTTCGGGCAAAAGTAGTGCTGAAACCTGATACCGCAAGCATGTTTGAACTGCTACACGAACACGGCCACGAAAAAAACCGATCTAATCATGGCCCATATTCTGTAACATATCTCGAATTCATGAGATGCCGGGATGACGGTTTACTGCTGTATGTTGATTGATTAATTCGGTAATTCAATTCAATTTATTGCTAACAATTTCAGCATTCCAATACACCACAAGACTGCGATACAATGAAAGATAGGAAGGTGTCCTGAGT
>ATSW01078837.1:0-11244 GCA_000444245.1 Botryllus schlosseri
GTTTCCAAGCTGGAATGTACCCCTTCCTAAATCTATTTCTATTGATCTAATATTTCTTATGGATAATCCCCGTATTGCCGCGCGGCATCATCACGCCATCGATCGAGCAAACAATGCAGTGAGGTGATGCTTTTTTCTCGTATTGTTCTCTCGTCTACGGAAGCCCGAGAAGCGCATCGTCACATGGCTCTCTCGTCTCATCTGAACGCTATTATCAAGTTACAATAACACTCGCAATAGACGCCATGAAATTTCGATACTGCGCGAGTTTACTATCAACAAACGTTTAGAACAAGCGTGCTAGGCTTGTATCATTAGAGACAGCAGATCCCTACAGTACCAAAACAGATTGTACCAATCAAATGTCCTATATGGAATCTATCATGTATTGATCAAATTTGCGATGCTTTAGTTCGGTTGCTGTCCTGTTTTAACGCGCTTGGCCAGTAGTAAAAACATTGGAGGCTAGGCCGCTCCGTGATTTGCGGCGCGTTATAGTTCAACATCAATGTGCAACGTAATGTTGTAATAACGCGAAGCTATAGTCTTTGTCTCGACAATTCGCAATTGTCACTTTTGAACCGCAAACGCATTTAGGAATGCATTTTGAATGCGAGCCTAAGCCTGCGCCGGGCCACTGTTATTCACGTGATGCAATCGCACAAGCTCAATCGTTAATTGGTCTTTAACATCTCCACACACCAAAATATTGGCAGGCAGTAGATATCATATTGATTTGGAACGAAATTATTCCAGATCATGTGCAAAAACAGGCTGAACAATTGATACAAACGAAAACATTCATTTGCGTATCTTCACTGTTCGAGTGTTCGTATGAGCGCAAAATGGAGAGATCTCCCGATGTGCTGTAATATGATCTGCGCGCACTTTCGTGATAACATCCTCGCTTTGGTAATTAAGGTCAAGATACCTCGCACTCTCTCTTTATACTGTTATCTTCGCTTACGGGTTACAATGTTATGTTTAGTTGTACTTAGTTTTGTATATGCGAAAGAGGCAGTCACAAAAACAGTAAGATTATCTGACCGTGGTAATATCTGCATTTCTGCATACATTTAAGCTGATCAATCGGTTAGAACTAGGAAAACACTCTCCTTTTAAAAACACCCCCCTATTCTAAAGGTACCCCCCCTTTTTTTTCGGCTAGATACGCCCCTGGTCCCAACATTTTTCCAGGCTAGAGTTTTTGTGCTTAGCGTTCAGCATTATAAAATGTGTAGGTAACGATTGCCTTGTAGTACGCTGATTAATAATAGTCTTGAATGACGCGTCCGTACCTCCATACTAGCTGACGCACTGATAAAATTGTATTGATGCAGATTTTGATTCAAAACAACGCTCTTTATGATTTAGGAGATGCAGAAATTGAAAGTGGAGTATGAACAGAGGCTGAAGGCGGCGAAATCAAAAGTTCAGGTTTGTTGTATTCTGCATTTTTTGTTTTTGGCTTGTTTTTGGCTTGCTGATTACTCGTGATATTGATGGTTACATCCGGTTGGAGTGATTGGTTTCCTTACATTTTTTCGACCATTTGAATTCCATAGCGCATCAAGGTATCACCAAGTACCCACATTTTAATCACAGGTGGTCATGCGGATGCGGAATACGGAATGCTTGGTTCTTCTCTCCATTCCGTTTACATCTTTTTTATAAAGATAAAGTGTATTGATTTTCAGAAATTTGTTCAAGCAAGCATCTCCAAGATACGGAAACTCTAGGCCAAACCCTGGTATTTCAACCAGATCTCTTTGCTGTGTCCCAGTGCCACAAAGCAAGCCCCTCGATCTGAACAAGTCAATTATTACCAGCCGATTATTGTTGATCTGAAACAAACATGCTAGTTTGCTACCATGTTCGCTGTCTCGTGTCGTAAAGACGATGTTTTCAAGGATGCATGGCGAATTGTATTGTTTCCGTTCAGATGCTTCAGAAGAAGCAGAGAGAAACTGAGAGTCTCGCAACGATTCCCGCACAGAACAGAAAGAAAATTAAAGAATTGGAGTTAGGTGAGTGATGTTGAGTCACTGTGGACCTGATGTAAAACCGCCTGTCCAAGTCAATGAATGATGTGTTGCTATGACTTTTGCACAGCTTGGTGCTGAAGTAGAACTAGAAGTAGGAGTGACGCTATAAATTTATACTCAATTACAAGTAGAAGTAGCAATGTCTACGAACTACTTCAACATGAAGTACGGATGAAGATATCAAAAGTACTCCAGTCATTTCATAAAGCAGATTTGGTCGATGGGCCGCAGATTTTTAGCAGTTAATCGGAGACTTCGCAAAGCGCAGAATGCTAACCCGGCATGACTAACGACACTGAAAATATATTCAGTTTCTGTGATAGATGAGCAATTTCACCCGGTTATTACGACAATTTCACTCATAGAAGTAGTGCAAACATATCGCAAAGCTAATTTCTGCTTTATGTAATCCAAAGTGTAAAAGTTAAATAGATTTTATACTGCATGTAGGCTTGATTGCCCTCAGGACAGTAGAAGCAGGGCTGTAATCAAGTCAACAGGTCACATGGTTCTGAGTCGCAAGTCTATCTCACTTTTATAGTTTTGACTCGAGGCAAGTCGAGTCAAGTCCAAGTCATTATGCTCACTGTTCAGTTTTCGGTTCACCCACATTTTTCAACTCTGCTCGAGGGATATAGAACGGCTCGCATTGGTAGGCTAATATAGTAATTTTCCTCAGTTTCAACAGTTTCTGGCCCTATTTTCAAGTGTCACGTCTGATAGACGAAAAACCAATAATGTGTTAGCTTAACTGTTCTTCGAAATTACAATGAAATGTCTGTCTTGGCTGTCCTAGTCTCGAGTCATGTGACTTGGCTCGAGTCAGGCAGAATAACTCGAGTACAAGTCGAGTCAATACAAAAATTGACTCGATTCAAGTCTCGTCACAAAAAAATCCCGACTCGAGTCAGACTCGCGTCATTACAACCCTGAGCAGAAGAACTTTTTTGCCGACCACCTTTATCAAACGGCTTCTCCCGACAACGCCAAATTAGTCAGGATATTTTGTGCGATCAAATGCCATCAGACGCGGCAAAGCGACTGTATTCCCGGAGTTATTTTGCTATTCTTCCCAAGCGGTCCTGACTATGCTATGCTGGCTTGTTAATTACTGTATTTCGGTAAGACTTTGTCCGTTTTTCTGCATACGCTCATTTGAGATATTGGTCAGTCTTTATTATGAGATATCGCAAATGATATCCTGCGTCCTTTGTTATAATACTGTCGTTGGCATTTAAAATGTCCGCCATGTCGCATGGATCACTGTAGTAACACTAATCGCGACTCATTAACGACAGGAATCGCCACGATGCGTCAGATGCAAGAAGACATGCAGAGGAAATTGAAGCAGGAGCAAGACCAAAAACGGAAATTAGAAACAGTGCTAACACGGGATCAGACTAAAATTAAAGTACGCGTCCGCGGAGCCTTCCGTTCGGAATTCACAGTGACCTTTTGCGCCGACGCTTTTTAGGAACTGGAACTGAAGAACAGAAACCAGCAGAAGATACTGAAGCGGAAGACGGAGGAAGTGGCCGTCATTCAACGGAAGCTGAGAAGCGGTATGTAGTTGATTGTCGGCCAGTGTCGCGTTTGGTTACTTTGAACAGACTCTCGGAGCTGCAGAACTTCAACGGACAATTGAATGAATGGTATATTCATATGAAAATAAACCTGAATATTTCCGGCTGACACTCGTCAAGGGGTGATTGTCAGCAACTAGTAGAGAATTAAAAGACCATTGTACATCAACAAATCACCGAATTTGACGTCACAGCCATGAAAATTCCAATAATTGAGATGGACATATGGCTTAAATTCAATGTACTCCTTTTGTTGACACAAACTAGGTTGCCGAATTTTGGTCAAAGCCGGCACACGAAAGAATGAAAAGCCTCTCCCGATGCGAAATCTGTCTTTTCGATAACTTTTGCTCTAGCAGAATTTGCCGGCGGAAGTCACTTTGAAAAGCATTTGTTTAATTGATAATTGTTTTAAAGAGGGTAAAATGAGGTCTTGAGTCAGGGGATGGTCGGTAGAAATTCTGATGTTATTGTCAGTTCGAATTCTGCGCGAAAGCCTGGTTTCTTGCCAGATTCCAGTAGTGATACGTTGAATCCATGTTTCCTCATTATGTCTCGGTCGGATTCAGTCGGTTCACACCGTTTTCATAAAACCGTGTCACAAGATTTTCCGTGATCATCAAACCGCTTGGCAATGACTTTTTTTTACAGAACCGTCTGAAGAATTTTATGACTTTTGCGATAGAACCGGCCGGCAAAATATTTCTATCCTGCCACTGGATAATAATCCCTTTATTGACACTTCTTGCAGACATGTGTCGTTTGCGAATCTTGGTACTTCGCAAATTTGTCGCGACATCACATGAATTTTGGTATCTGGATGTGTTCATGGGTCAGTGTCTCCCGTATCGCTTGTCGCGTACAAGTATGTCCGCAGGCTCGGGTCTGAATTGTTTCCGCTCCAATCTATGACAGTGAAGGATTTTACCGTGCTGTTGTCGCTGTACACCTCGCTAAACGTGTCTGTCTTAACGTAGAGCGAGTTGGTCAAGTCTCTGGCTCTTTTCTCAGACGTATGCGCCTTCGCCCAGACGTTCAGCTTGCTCTCTGTGACGTTAGCTTGCGCCAGTACGGTTCCGCTGCCGATCTCTTTGATTCGAATCTTCCAAAAGTCGTTGATCGCTATAAAATCTCTTGTGTTCGATGTGGTGTTGGCGGATTGTTCGAAATCGCAGCCGTTCGTGGCGAAATGCTGTATGTCGGAATTGTTCAAATAATTCACGAGGGTTTGGACGTTTAAAAGTGTCTTATCCGATGAATCCTCGTTGTCTCGGCAGCATATCGTGGTTCGTTCTAAGAACGGCAGGGTGATGTTGTCAAAAGTGCGGGAGGCGCAGTCGTCGCAGTCCAGGGTGAGGTTTTCGACCTGGCGACAGCCGAAGATTTTGAACGGGCAGTTGCATTCGAGAAATTGGTGGCTCTCGTCGAATCTTAGGAACCTGGTGGTGACGGCGTCGGCGATCGCGCATCCTAATATCACGAGATTCGTGAGTTTGACTAGAGATAACTTCATGCTGCTGAAAATAACGGGTTTGCGTTGAATTCAACTGGCTGTGCAGAGGACACTGTTTTCATGCCCTTGTCAATAATGACGTGTATATTGTGATTTTGTATTCGCTATTAATTGGTACATGCACGATAGTGATCTGAAGTGATAATAATTAGGTATTTCTCCTTTTTCAAAACAGAACGCCTACTTGCATTACGTACCGTACTCAAGTACTTATGATTTTTGACTACATTCACTTCTACTTCGCAATATGTAGTTTTTTGGACAAAATTATGCCAAGAATACCTACTTTTTACTTAGTTCAAAACAGGGTTGTAACCAAGTCACAAGTCAATTTCACTTTTATAGTTTTGACTCGAGTTAAGTCGAGTCATTTTCAATTCACCGCCGAGTCAAGTCCAAGTCAGCTAGTCGAGGTCCGAGTCGCAGTGTTTTGACTCGAGTCCGAGTCCAAGTCATTACGTTCAATCCGGTTCAACCCACTTTTTTCAACTCTGCTAGTAACATAGAATGGCTCGCATTCATAATATAGTAATTTTCCTCAGTTTTAACAGTTTCTGGCAGTATTTTCCGAGTATCAGGACCGACGAAATACCAATAGTGTTATAACTTTACTATTCTTCGAAGTTACAATGAAATGTCTGCCTTGGCCGTCCTAGTCTCGAGTCGTATGACTTGGTTCGAATGACTCGAGTACAAGAAGAGTTGATACAAAAATTGACTCTGGTCTAGTCATTTTGCGCATTCGAAAATATGACTTGACTCAAGTCGAGTCAACCCAAAAATTCGCCACTCAAGTTGGACTCGAGTCATTACAACCCTGCCTCAAAATGTCTACATGTTATTGAGTATAAGTTTAGGCTTTGTCTTTCTACTTCAACTTAGTGCCAACAATGGCTACTTTGTATCATCTCTGATGCCATAGAGTTTACTGATGTAGGCTTTGTAAGGCTTTATTGCTGCACTTATTAAATGCATTCCTTGTAACCTATTCTGTAATTGCGTTAGGAATATCAAACCAGATTTCTAGCTTGCCATTTCTAGGCTCCGTGACCATCACTGCTTTTGTCTTACGATATCCACAGTCAGCACGCAGCCTGCTACTTAGCTCGAACTGAATGAAAACCTATAACAAAATGAAAACCTAATTTGATTTTGAGACTGGTATCTATGATATGCTAGCCGGTAACTGTTGTTGAACTATGAAAATTCTTTGAATTAACCTGCACATTATCATACGTGACAAGCACTTGACTCGGGCTAATTTATCGAGCGCAGATGTTATCGTGGCACTTCAATGACTTATTAACGTAATTGGTTTTATTAGCACATGTTCAAATCCATTCTACCATGTCAAGGGTCTTTATAAACTATTGTCGATTGACCGCAGTCAAAACAATTATAAGGGCGAATTCAGATTCGGACAAAAGGAAGGGTTTGTCTTTTTCCGGTCAGATTTAAGCCAAATTCAATCCAGGAAATCTGACATTTCAACACGGAGGGTATTTGGTATTCATCTTGAGTCATCAAAGTACCGTAGTCCTGCCAGATTATTACTGGTATCTTGATTATTTGCACAAAGGCAACTGTTGCCCATCTGTGACTGTGACACAGCCTCAGCTTCAACACACAGATCTACTATGCAAAATATTCCAAGTTTTTAAAAATTATTACTCCTTACTGACCACTGCTGTATAACGCTGCCATTTCAGTATGCAGCATGATACATCATAGACACAATTTTGAATGAGTCGAGCTAGCTGACCTTTTTAAATGATGTCTGCGTTTCTGGATTAGAAATGTAATCTGCTGCTTTTCTATGTGGCTCATACACACAAACATTGTAACTTTCTTCGTCTATTGTCAATTTACACAGACACGAAATATGAAACTAGTTCGATTCACGCTTCGCGTAGCGTGTCATAGCCTACCTTAGTAGCAAATTATCGCGTGCGGTGGGGCAAGACATTGATACAATGGAAACGCAAGGATAGGCATGGGTTATGCCTCTTAAGATTTCATGGCATGTCCACAAATACAGGATTTTGCGGACAAATTTTGATGCGATGTTTGAGCGATCAATCACAATAATCGCTCGTGGCTGTCGATGTCACAATGGGGGAAGGGGTGAGGGTGACACTTCGTGGTCTGGTGGCGTTATTGATGGTGTGCGGTTATGGGAAACCATCCATCTATTTTGATGACAACTGTAACCTGTAACATCACTTTGTTCAGTTCTGGTCGCGAAGCTGTATGTGAAATTTATTTGAAAGTGAAGCTCGACTGCTACTTCAAAATGTCAAGATTTTCGCCGTACCATTACCCACGGGCATTTTAAATCGAATTGTTTGGAAGAAATACTCTGAATCAAATTCTATACACGTTAGCAATGATGCGTAAACAAATTTAACGTGTAGAATCATAATTTTAGGAACATTATGGCTGGTGCTATGTCGAAATATATTTTGTAGTTTTACTTCCACAGAATTAGAATGCATTTTTGTTCTCTCAACTAATGCGACGTTGTTATGGGATTACCCTTTGCCAATGAATTGAAAAAAATAACGATTTGAATATCGGAATCATCACTTGTATGAAAATCATTGATTTTTTTAAGTACTGAAATTATTTGCCCACTGTTATCTAATGATTGGCAATATCGTTGTAAAGTATCTGAGAACTGTGTAACCTCGAAACCTCGATATGACGTATCATATCATACAAGACATTTAACACAAGGCCACCCACATTCACACAAATAACTTATCATTGTAGCAGCGATATAGCAATATAATGGTATAGTAGTGTCAATATAATAGGAAATAATTGGTGATCAAGTGTCAGTCTGTCGTATATTGATGTCTTAATCCATTCAAAAACGCCACACGATTGCAATATAATGAAATAATAACTAGGTTTTTGCTCGTCACATCAATAAACCTGTAAATGATATACTCACGAAAGTAAACTTGGAGTAGTCAGGGGCATGTGTTGGTTGTGCAACTTGCATTGTTTAATTCGTGGTCGCATAAAACCTGACTGGGTTTAAGATGAAATCGGAGTCAATCTACTCAGATAAAGGCAGTAAACAGTCGGCAATAAACGCACATAATGCTTTTTAATATCATTAAACAGCCAAATCGGGAACGAGAACCAGCCCGGACGGCGTGGACGACCAGAAGCAGTGGCTGGACGAGGAGATTGAGAGGGCGGTGGAGCAGCAGAATCTCCTGAAACAGCTGGAGGACGCGTTGCGTGCGAGAGAGAGCGCCGTCATCAGGAGAGAGGAAGTACTGCGGCAGAAGGAAGCGTTGGAAACGAAAAAATTACGCTCCAGTCAGGTGAGCTGAGATGAGTCTTGCAATTTCGAAGATAGCCCGCCGCCGATCAACTGTGTGCGACCTCTCGACCGAATCTACGGTCGTTTTTGAAATTACTTGGGTACTTCTCAAACCACCATTATTCCCACCATTTTCTACTTCAACTCGTATTATTTGGGACATGTCCTAGAAATCACTACTTCTACTTGAGTAGCAACGCTGGCCACTTTCTCAACCTGTGCTCTTGCCCGAGTTAAATTCACGACTACTTCACCATTCTCTGGAGATGTGAAACGACCAAATCTTCAATTTACCAATTGTAGTTATACAGTTTTTCCTAATTAGATTGAATTGAAATTCTGAATTCGCAAAAACTTGGAAATTGAATTAAATTCCGGCTTAGGTAAAAATGCAACAAAAATCACGTTATGCTGATATCAACTAAGAGTTCATTTTCTTAAGCATGAGTATGGCAAATGTCTCTACACCAGGCTTGACTAGTTTCGTGCTATACTGTCCTCCTGCAGCAGTTTCTGGAAAACCAGAAATTAGATTAGAATAAAAAATAGAGCTTGTAAACATTTCACAAATTAGAATTAGATTAAAATTAGATTAACGTCATTTCGCACTAATCAGACAACTAGAATTATCTGCTCGGTATTTCGTTTCGTGCCGGAAACCCTTCGAAAAACAGCCCCTTTCCAGGTGATGACGTCGGAAGTCCTTCAAGTGGCGTCCAAACTGGCGACGGTCGATCAAAAGCTGCACGCCAGAGAACAGCAGCTTTACGACGGTTCCGATCGGACGGCTTCGGGCAGGCAGCGTCGATTGGAGACTGCCGTCGAGCAGCTGCGCACCGAGAGAAATCAACTGGGACTGAAGAAGGCGGCGTTGGAGGAGAAACTGCAGCTCGGCGGTGTGCTGAACCCACAGGTTTGATTACTGTTGTTGTCTTGTAGGTTGTAACCAAGTCATATGACTCTAGACTAGGACACTAAAACAGACGTTTCATCGTAACTTTGAAGAATAGTAAAGTCGCCACATTATTGGTATTTCGTCTATCAGTCGTGATACTTGGAAAATAGGACCAGAAACTGTTAGGACTGAGGAAAATTACGACATTATGAATGCGAACCATTCTATATCACTCGAGCAGAGTTGAAAAATGTGGGTTGAACCTGATTAAACTTAAAACTGAACAGTGAATACAATCACTTGGACTCGGATTCAAGTCACACCAGTATCACTCGGACTCGACCCTCTACTCACTAACTTGGACTGGGACTTGACTCTGTGGTGAATTGAAAATGACTCGACTTGCCTCGAGTAAAAACTATAAAAGTGAGATTGACTTGTGACTTGGTTACAACCCTGGTAAAAAACAGCGAAATGGGAGCTCTATCTAGTACCGTGAAGAGAAGTATCACGTGGGACCTGGGAACTGAGATTTTTGGACCGTTTTTGATGCAAGTCTTTCAATACAGGACGAGAGAGAACTCTTCGAACTCGACGAGGCCGTGGAAGCGTTAACTGACGCCATCGAGTGGCAGGACGACACGATCGTCCGCGCGAGCACATCTGCCGATTTACGGGAGAGCCGGCTGAAGTTGGCGAGGGAACGGAGCTCGGCACTGCAAAAACACGTGAAAAGCATGGACGGGGTGGCCGCCGGCATGCTGCTCACGAGATGTTTCGAACGGGTGGGTAATTGATATAATTTTCATTTCATTTTTTCAATATAATATTACAGCAGTCGCGGTCAAGGTAATCAGTATCGCTACTCAAGTAGAGGTAGAAGTATCAATTTCCAAGACATGTAAAACTTCAAGTAGAAAATGGAATTACTGGAGTTGGTAGTTTCAAAGTAGATTGGGTCTAGTCGACAAGGTAGGGTAATTGTAAAGCGTCTGACTTCTTGATCGGTAGGTCGTGGATTCGATCCCCGGCCGGGTCAGACCAAAGACCCGATTAGCAGTGTTGAGATGACTCGAGTCATGACTTGACTCGAGTCACTTTTTTTAGACTTGACTTGACTCGAGTCACTTTGAAAAAATGTCTTGACTTGACTTGACTCGACGTTTCAGAAATGTGGATTGACCCGTGACTCGAAGCAAAATTAACGAGTCAATATCAAGTCATCAAGTAACGGTGTCGATAAAAAATGGCTGATTTTGTATATATTCGGATTGTGCGCGAAACGCTGGTGTGACCTTTTAGAGTGAGCAATAACTCATTGGTTGTGCGTTTTACTGGGCCTCAATTGATCTATCACAAATAGATTGACCGCAAACAAAGTGATCGGAACTTACAGCTTACGTTGTCGTAAACTATGAAATTAATCTAATGGCAAAAGTATCTATCTCTGTTCTATACACTGCTGATGGTCGTCGGTACTCACTCATTTTATCCAAACCTCTTGCATGACTTCAATCGAATTTTGATATACTTTAAATTACTTGCCAACCATCGGCGCAGGCTGAAATTGTATCTCACGGGTGTGTATAGGTGGGTTCGTATCAATTCCGTTTGTAGGTTTCGCATTCTATTTACAATTTAGCTGATACTGATGCTATACAGTTTCTTATACGTAGTTTAGCACGTATGCGCGAGCGATACGACGCCTTTTTGCATGTTCATTTAACTCTAAATCCGTCCCTCGATTCCAAATAAATAGCAACTTTCAAACAGCTATCAAAATTCTATTACGTAATCATGCCTCGCACTTCCAAAAATCAGCTTGACTTGAATTGTGACTTGACTCGTGACTTGACTTGACTTGACTCGAC
>ATSW01078850.1:0-12891 GCA_000444245.1 Botryllus schlosseri
AAGTAGGAAAAATATGTAGCTATAATTCTAATTCTAATCTAATTTAGAAGGCTGAAATTTTCCTAGATGTCCAACTCTCCCCTAGTGTAGGGAAGATAATATTGCTATACAGGGCGCTCCATGAATTGTTATATTATCAGTACTATTTAGCGAGTAAAATATTTTTCATCTTCCAGAAGTGGCAGTCAACCCCTACCAGATATTTTGTTCTACACCGGACTGCTCAGCGATCTGTTCCATTCCTGTGATGCGATCTCATTCCACGTAGGAAGAAAGTTCGAAATCTGGACAAGAAACAGCAACTCGTGCCGTCATAGGGTTTTTCCCCAAAGTAAGTTTTCATGCATTTTAACAATTGTTCAATGGTACCAGGTCGGGGCAGGCTTGTAAGGACCCATCGACCCAAGTCTCAATTTTTCGTTGACTCAAAAATGGAATGTGCCTCGACACATTCTGTATGACTTATTCATTCGATACCTGAAAAATGGGACTGGAAACTGTCTTTTATCTGTCTAAATGAACATGGTAAGAGAAAAATGAGTATATTATGAATGTGCGCTGTGCGGCCATCGGTATCGTCCAAGAGTTTCACAGAAGTGAGTTGAACCTGGCTTGACCTCGATATTGAACGGTGAACAGTACCAATATTATCTGCTCCTCGCCACTAAGAGGTAATTTTTCCCCAAAATGATAGTTCCGTTACTATTTTCCACTGTGTAAGCCTGGAAACCTCCATCGCCCGCAATTCAGCATACGGGCATTTAGTACAAAGTATGTTTGTGGAAATGACATATCTTTCAAGTCGTGACCAACCCACAGCATTGTCACAAAGTGCAATGAAATAGGTAAGGTCGAAAAGATACTAAATAATCTTTATTGTGATGTAGAGCTGGCATTATATTCTCTGTGATTTTACGTCGTAATGAACGATACTTTAATACTCGATTCACAACTGAATCACTCGGGTACTCCATTTTGCCCAGACCTATTCATGAATACTATACAATAATCAGTGAATTGAAATTAGGATAATTGAGTGTCCAGCGTGGTTTAACTTGATTGTTTGATACTTTTTGCAGTGTGTCCACGGTCGAGTCATTCTGCCATATCTGTAAAGCAAAGGTAAGCTCTTCGATTTTCAATTATAAAGCTGCCTGTGCGTAATCTGTTCCCGTCACCGTAATCTGTTTGATTTGTAACACACACTTGGAACTAGATAATTCTACTTGTCTAATTGGAGTAAAATGCCGGTAATTTAATTCTAATCTAATTTGTAATATAATTCTGTGCTTTAATTTTGAGTTCGAATGTAAATTGTGGTTTTCCTGAAAAAGTTACAGAAGAATTGTATAGTGCGAAACTAGTCAAGCTTGCTTACAAGAATGACCTTGAACTGTGATTTGACACGAACTGAAGTTATTCAATGTCCAAGTTTTCGCAAATTCAGTTATTTTAACTCTAATCTAATTTGGGAACAACTGCAAAGCTATCATTCTTGTTCTAATCTAATTTCTAAATTCATACAAAATATTAGTCGAGTTCAAGACACAAAGTTACTCAAGTCTTGTCGAATCATTTTCTATTTTAAAGAAAATGACTCGAGTCAACAAATTATTGCGACTCGAGTTACTACAACACTAATTTATAATTATTGAAGCACTCGGTTGTGTGTCGAGTATTGATTTTAATGATCCGATTCAAGTAGTCAGAGTAAATTTTTTCGAGCAGGCTACTCATTTATATGATTCTAGCGGCTAAGACTTGTTTTTCAAAATGATAATGAAGTTATCATTTCTATGTGGCAAAGGACTGTGCATGTTGATAAAATGTCGGTAATCTAATTGTTATTCAACTTGTGAGATGTTTCTATGTTCTCATTTTCATTCTAATCCAACTTTTGATTGGAGTATTTGGTTGTATTAAGTGTTGTAAGATTTAAAGTAATCTAGGCCATAATCTAGGCTATATACCCATCCAAGAAACAAAATGACAAAGTCCGGAACAAACGAAGATGTCATCTTGCTGAGACTGAAAAAAATGGACAGTAAACTGGAAGGTGCGCTCGCTGAAGTCAAAGTGTTAAAGGAAGAAAACAAGGAATTGCGCAACCTCATCTCAAACCTGCAGACTACAGCTGAAGATATCAAAAAATCTGGTTCTGCCGTAGAAGAACTGCGTAAAGAGATAGAATCTTGCAAGACTGGTATGGAATTCATGAATGCAGAATTTGAGGACGCCAAAAACCATCTAGAACTCGCCTCACAAGAATCCATGCTCAAGGAACACGACAAATTTGAGTCAACTATGAGATTCCTGAACAAAAAAATATCTGACCTAGAACGCACCAGCGACAACCTGGAGCAGCAATCTCGAAACAACAACCTGGAATTTCATGGTGTTCCCCACTCCGAAAAAGAAAATCTGCCTGAAACTATCATGAAAATAGCTAACGCCTTGGAAGCTGAGATTACTGCGCCACAGATTGTGCAGTGTTATAGAGTGCGCTTCAAAAATAAGGACAAAACAGGACCCGTTATAGCCAAATTCTCTTCAGAGCAGCCAAAAAAAGAATTCCTAAAAGTGAAAAAGGCCAAAAGGAATATCAAGGACTTTGGTGTAGATGGAATGAAACAACTCTTCCTAAACGAAAATTTAACAAATTACAGAAGAGATGTTTTCTTTGAAGCGCGAGCTGCGAAACAAAAAAAAAGTTTCAAATACCTCTGGACTGCAAATGGAAATATCTACATGAAAAAGAATGATGGCGCACCCAGAATCCACATTGAGTCAAAGGATGACCTCGATAAACTCAAATAGAAACTGCTATACTGCTCTCTCACTGCAAACGCAACCCACACTTTATAATGGCTCAAAACTTTTTCAACATGAGCAACTGCAGATCTATCAATTCAACGAATAGTAGTGATATCCCATCATCTCAAGGAATTTTACTTGCACACTTAAACACAAGATCCCTCCAAGCTCATCTAGATGAAATTCCCCCCCCTGTTTGAAATGTTCAATTGCTCACCAACCATCATCGGAATCTCTGAGACCAAGTTGAAAGAACATCCAACGACTAATGTTAACCTGACGGGTTTCAACTTTTTACACTCGCCATCTAAAACGAACGCTGGAGGTGTTGGACTATACATCAACGAAGGTCTGAGATATGACATGATGCCAGACGTAAAATTTGAAACCGAAGGCGTAGAATATATATTTGTCAGAGTACATGCACAAAAAGCACTCACAGTGGCAGTCATCTACAAACATCCAGGAACAAAGCAAGAGACTTTTCTTGACGAATTCTCAAATATTCTGGAAACGCTAACGGCAGCTAACGAAGAAATATTTATTATGGGAGACATAAATATTGATTTGCTGAAGACCACCAACTTTAACACAAGGTACCGTGAAATGCTTGATTCTTATGGAATAGCTCAGATAATTACTGAACCCATAAGAATAGCTGATCAATCCAAAACTCTACTAGATCACTTCTACTGCAACACTCATCAATATCACCTGTCCCCTTTTGTGCTCCAACACAGTATGACTGATCACTGTCCCATCATCTGCCACATGAAATTGGCCCTGCCACATTGTGCTAAAGAATTTGAATCTCGAACGCCCTTAAACCAACGCGGTATTGAGGAGTATATTGAAATTGTCAGCAATACCTTCAACAACTACAAAATTCCTCCACTCACAACTGACAACTACAACCGTCATTTTGAAAAATTTATTGAGGAACTGCGGGCAGCCCTCGACACATCTCTCCAAATTAGGAAAGTCAACCGCAATGCAAGGCGCTTGAAATCGAAACCCTGGATTGGTCATGACATACTAGTTGCGATTAAAACAAGGGATTGGATGCATTAGCACTACTATCTGCAAGGCATCATCGAAGGCAAAAAAGTGTACAAAAAATATGCAAACCAAGTGACGCATATGAAAGAAAATGCCAAAAAAGCATACTTCCAAAAAAGATTTGAAGAGTGCTCCAAAGATCCCAAGAACACATGGAAAACCATTGGAGAAATTATCAACCTAACTTAAGGTAATGCTCCCAAGAGTGCTGATGACATCGAGCTACTCGAGAATGGCAGCACCATCAAAGACCAGCTTGCAGTAGCAGAAAAGTTCAATCAGTATTTTTGCAACATTGGTCCGGATCTTGCAGCTTCAATACCAAACTCCTCCGATGACTTTCTCTCGTACTTGAGTCATGGCCCTCAGAAATCCATTTTTCTTGAGCCGACAAGTAAAGGAGAAGTTGCGATCGTATTATCTGAAATGAAAAGTAAAAAAGCAGTAGGACCTGATCTCATCCCAACTCACTTTCTCAAGCTAGTCTTTAATATTATTGGTGATGTTATATGCATTTTCTTTAATGAGTCGATACGTCTAGGCATTTTCCCAGGTGCACTGAAAACTGCCAGAGTAATGCCAGTGTTTAAGAAAGGCTGTAAAAAGCTAATTTCTAACTACCGACCAATATCTGTTTTGCCAAATCTTGCCACGGTTTTTGAGAAACTGATTGACTGCCGACTCAAGAACTTTTTTGAATTGAATGCAGTACTGTCTCCGACTCAGCATGGATTCCGATCCAACCACAACACCAACCATGCAATACTATCAATTGTAACGGACTATTACAAAAGGCATCAAGCAAAAAGAAAGTGGCTGCAGCATTTTTATCGATCTCCGCAAAGCTTTCGACACAGTTAACCACAGAATCTTAAGATACAAACTAGAACACTATGGAATCAGGGGTATTGCAGCAACTCTACTTGAAAGCTACCTGGCAAACCGCAAACAATTTGTTAAACTGGGGACATTAAGAACGACTACCAGAGATATAACTTGTGGAGTGCCACAAGGCTCAGTCCTTGGACCGACTTTTTTCCTCATTTATATTAACGACATTGTTAATGCATCTTTATTCCGCACAACGCTATTTGCTGATGATACTCACCTCTTCATAACCTCCAACACTGTCGATGGTTTGCATGCAACTGTGAATAGGGAACTCCCAAAAGTGTCGAGATGGCTCCAAGCAAACAAACTAAGTTTGAATGCATATAAGACCGAGATGTTCGTTTTAAATAATGCCAGTCATAATTTCACTGTGAACATCGATCATAAACAAGTCTCAATATGTGACTCAGCAAAATATCTCGGCGTCACCATTGATTCCAAATTGTCTTGGAAGCAGCATATTGAATGCACAATATCAAAACTAGCTCGGTGTGTGGGAATAATGACCCGTCTCCAATCTTTGGTTTCCAGATCAGTACTACGAACCATCTACTTCTCTCTTTTCCACTCTCATCTGCAATACGGAATCGTAGTATGGGGAAATGCATGCACAACATTTTTGTGCAGAATTCGAACCCTGCAAAACCGTGCGATACGGCTGATCTCATCTGTACCTTTACGTACCAATTTATCGCCTTACTACCGTAAGCATCGAATTTTGCGAGTTGATGAACTATATCGCTTCGAAGTATCAAAAGTTGTTCACAAATATTTTTCCAATAGTCTGCCTCCTGTGTTTGATGACTTTTTCATACCTGCTAAACATGTCCATTCCCATTACACGAGATCCTTGTCTAAAGGAAACATCTACTTACCCCCACCCAATAGCAACCTAACTAAGAGATCTATCGACTACTCGGGACCTATCATCTGGAATGCATTACCACCACACATCCGTGAATTGCCTTATAATAGATTCAAAAAAGCCCTACTTGACCACCTCTTGTCGTTACACTAACACTGTTGCCCTACCTCGCCCAGACATTGCTTCATTGATCATTTGCTACCATTGTTTGATTTTTTTTTTCTATTTCCCTTTCTTAACTAAACATTTTTTACAGCCAGACTGTTCAGAGTCAAGTGTACCTGTTTGATGCTGGTGTGATCAGGCTAGATGACCTTCACGGTCTTATCGATCATTCCTATCTAATACCGAATACTGTGCACGCATATTTTCTGTACCACCATCACTGCCGTTTGTTATGTATTTTGGTTCGATGACAATAAAGACTCTCTCTCTCTCTCTCTCTCTCTCTCTTTTGGTTTACCTGTTGTAAATGACTATATCGTGTGAAATGAGCAAAGCTCGCTGCGCATACATTTGCCGTTGTCAAGCTTGTGGGAATGAAGTCAAATTTGATATGATGTGAACTTGATTTTTGTTGTATTTATTTGTAATTCGTAATTCATTCAAATTTCAAAGTCTTTGCAAATTAAGTAATTCCAATTCTGGTATCATTTAAAAAAAATTGTACAGCTATAATTCGAGTTCTAATCTAGTTTGAAAAAAATCTGTGCAGCTATAGTTTTAATTCTAATCTACTTTGTAAAAGCTGCCTAATGCCTAATCCAATGCGGTGATCAAGCGTTGCCCGATATGCAGCATACTCATCGAGAAGGACCAAGGCCGCGAAGAGATAATTTACAAGAATTGTAGCCACATATTCTGCTGGCATCGCCTGAAACTGCTTGACGTGAGTCGTGTAGATATATTCCCATTGAATAGATTGTTATTCATGTCGAGAAGTGCTCCCTAGTGTCATCACCAGTCAGTGTTTCCCATGACAATATTAAAATTTATGGCGGTCTACTCAATCATCACCTTTATTCTTCATGGTGTATGATCAATTCCATCTTAAATGTGGAAAGTGAAGCCATCAGTGTTAGAAAGTTTGGATTTGAAAATTTTTTTTTTTTAATTTTTGATTTTTAATAATAGTTTTTACGGTGAGTAGCTCTACCATAAACAATAATCAAAGATTGTGAGGTCGCAAACTCGGTATTTTATAAACTGGCTAGTGCGTGGTGCGTTCGATTTAAAAATCCAAATTTATATCAACCATACACTTCAAGTACATTTTGCATTAATTTCTTTATCGTGACACAAAAAGCTTTGTTAGGATGACTCGAGTCACCTTTTACGTATGACTTGACTTGACTCGTGTCACTGTGCTAAAATGACTTGACTCGGCGTACCAGAAATGTGGATTGGCTCGTGACCCGGCGCAAAATTCACGAGTCAATTTCAAGTGATCAAGTAACCTGTGCGGATAAAAGTCACTATCTTGCATATGATCGAATTGTAGGCGAAATGCTGGTGTGAAAAGCCTTGAGAGCGACCAATCATTCAGTGATCGCTCGTTTTACTGAGCCTTCATTGTTCTCCCACAAATAAATTGACCGCAAACGAAGTGATCGAAGCTTACAGCTTACGTTGTCGTAAACTAGTGGTGAAGTAATTTAATAGAAAAATGGCTATTTCTGTTCTCTGTTCTTACCTCAACCAAACCTCCTGTTATATTGAATTTGAATATAGTCCTCAACCATTGGCGCAGGCTCGAATTGTATCATATCAATTTGTAAATGGCCAATTTATTGTATCATATCAATTCGCTTCTCTAGTCTCTATTCTGGCTGGTAACTATAAACTGAGGCTACGCTATTACATATGTACCTTAGTTTAACAGTTCTACGTATATGTGAGCGATACAGCGCCTTCTTGTGTGTATATCTAACTTTATATTCGTTCATCGATTCAGAATCAATGACCACTCAATCTGTATTTCAGAGAGCTAGCAAAATGCAATGACGTAATCATGCCTCATACTTCTACAAGGAAATTTGACTTGAATTGTGAGAAATTGAGTGACTTGACTTGACTCGAGTCAAAATGTGCAATGACTCGTGACTTGAAGGTAGTGACTTGATCCCAACACTGGCAAAATGCAACATGGACTTTTTTTATTTGTAAGTCAGTCCCGCCAAGTTCTTTTTTCATTGATAGCTTTTTTTACGAGCGAAACAGTTGAATTTTTTTGAATTAACTGGCCCGTCATATTTTGTGATAATGTTGTTGATATACAATGTTCTACAATTCTCTGCTAGTTGCTGACTATCACCCCTGACGAGTGTAAGCCGAGAATATTTGGGTTTATTTTAATATGAATATACTACTCAATTATATCTATATATAATTTTGATTATTGAAAGTCCGTTGCACAAGACCCATATATTGACTATTGTGCTGTTTGTTTGTCCTAGAAATATTCTATGCTGCGTCGTTACGGCAAGGAACGGTGCAGAAAGTATCTCGGACACACGCGTTCTCAAGTATTCCGACACAAACTCGGGGTGAGTAAACGGCGGCGTTGTAACCAAGGCACAAGGTTCCGATTCACAAGTCATTCTCACTTTATTGGTTTTAACCCTAGTCCAAGTAATTGCGTCCATTGTTCAAGTTACGTACGATCTTTTTTTACAACCCTGCTTGAGTGATATCAAATGCCTTGCACACATAACATACTGATCTCTCCACTCCTGAAAGTTTCTGACTCCGGCCCGATTTTTCAAGTAGCAGTACTGATTGACGTAATACGAATAATGTGGTGACTGTTCTATTCTTTGAAGTTACAGTGAAATGCATGTCTTGGCCCTCCGAGTCACGCAGAATGATACGAGTACAAGTCAAGTCACTACACAAATTCACTCAAGTCGAGTCATTTTCCGTACTTTAAGAAAATGACTAGATCCATTACAACCCTGAAAACTCCTTTCCAAGGCAGATTAATGAAAGAATGAAATTTTTTTTAGCATTGACACGTCATAGGCCTGTTTGCCGCGTCACCGATACTGCTTCTGGTCGATCTTCTTCTGCTGTAAATGGAAAGAGTGTTGCGAACGGGTGAGTCAAACTCATGAACCCACATTTGTGCTCCTTGCTTGATATTGTGTAAATTGCAGGCTTGGTACAGGGCTCAGATTGAAATCCGCAATGCCCTGTTTGCAGAACTACAAGCTACTCGGACAAGATTGCTGTTGATGCAAGAAATCGTAATGGAAGGTGACTTTCTCTCACATTTTTCATCATTCTATATTGCTATATGCAATTGCTATATATGTATAATGCATTTTTTTTCCGGATTCCGAATATTCACTGATTAAATAACTTTGCTTCTATGGGTTGGAATTATGCCAAATTTGTTTTGCGCCGTTTTCATAGACAACTCAACAATTTCATGAGGGTTATAGTAAAATTTGAAAAAATAAATTGTTTTCCATAATAATAATATAAATTTAATGAGCTCTGTGTACTTTGTATGCTTCTACTGGTGGGAATTGGGCCAAATTTGGTGTGCAGCGTTTTTTAAGGCAACCTAACAATTTAATCAGTGAATCCCCGGGATCCGGGAATTTTTTTTTTTAAACAACACTACTGTTGATGCACAGTTCATTATATGCACCAGTAATCTATTGTCATGTATTAAATGTGTTTTGCGGTAGATTTTGGATTATGTGAACCGGTGAAAATTTGGGGTTCGGCGAAGTCTTGCAGATTCATGCAAGGGCTCCACGGCTTCGTGTAGGTCAAGAACCCCTGGTGTAATGTTTATATGCTCCCGAACCAGAGATGATCACTGGTCAGTAAGGAATTACAAATGATTTTTAGAAGTATTTGAGCTGGTTTTGCCTCCATGCACCGCTTGATTAAGTGGTTATGATTTTACACTGTTTCTTTAACCAGCTGGCACCTACGGATTTTTTCGAAAAATGTCGTTTCACTTTTCAAAACTGTAAAACACTACCATAATGGGATGCGAAACCAACAAGTAATATATCGTTGGATTCAGAATGTCAACGCCTAACCAACTACGCCACGATGCGAGACGAGAGGGGAAGTCAACCTAGCGTGTATATTAGGGTGGTCCTTAGTAAACGAATTTTGGAAAGTTGTTAGTCTGACCCAGCCAAAATGTTCCTGTTGGTTAAAAAGCGCCCTGTGTAAATTTTATTGATATTCATTAATGTTTAGAAGTGGCTCAATAGATCTGAAATTTTACAGTCTCCATTCCTGTGACATCTGGGATTAGTTTGCTATCCCCATGCACAATGATTGGAAACGATGGGTCTAACTAATATTTAATTTCTTCTGAGATGAATCTACTATTAAGAATTATTAAAGCGTGCGATTATTAACTTGAAAAACATCCGGTAGAAGACTTTTATTCAACTTAAATGACGAAGAACTCAACATTTATTTTAAGAAACTCGCGTCTTTCTAGAGTTTTTCTTGAATATCAGGCTGCTTAGAGGAAGAATCAACCTAGTTTCATTGCCGCAAAAGATTAGATCAGCACAATGGCTGTCACCGGCTACCAGGCTTAACACTCCATTGCCTTAGTTGAGGAGTTTCCTGGCCATATCACAAACGACAAGGAGCAACGACAATTTGCATTTGGAGTTTCTGCTGAACAATGTGAAAAAACTCCCTAACGCCCTGAAGCCGACCTTACTTGGTAACGGCAATTGCTATTTTTCATCATGATACCCCGGCCACTGAGTAACTAATACCCACGCAACGGAATCCAGGCTTAAAACTTTTATCAGAGAGCAGCTATAGAAGTCACTATATGTGCTTTATACTGCAAATGGGTGAAATTTCTGATCCGTTGAGACACCTCTAAACATTAATCAATATCAATAAAATTTCACACAGGTTTTTTTTTAGCCAAAAGGAACAATTTAGCAGGGTCAGACCAACAACTTTCCAAAATTCGTTTTTTAAGGACCACCCTAGTGTATATTATCAAGAAGACGAGATAACCATGTAAAAATGTTTAGTTACTTATGGAGTTCACAACGTATACCTAGTGCGACAGAGATCTCTTCTTTCCAACAAGCCATGAGTGACCTCTTTTGCTCAACTATTTCGATCGATACATGTAGATATCGTAACCCTAACCATCGCAGACTCCATGACCACCTGCCCTTAACCCTATCATCTGGTTTAGTTTGAAAATCGACTTATTAATGCACTCTCTTGCCAGCCAATCATCCGCAACTGTCACACTACCAAATCAAGTGGCTGACTCCATCGGCGATGGTCTCACTTCAGTCGTTATGGAACATCCTCCGCCAGCGATTGAGAATGAAACTTCCTGATCACTGCCAACTATTCTCTGGACTGGTTTCAATCATACCAAGGCTAGGACTAGGCGAAATGGAGTGCCTGAGCGATTGGATTCTGAATCGAGTGTTAGGTTTCAAGGCTCTCGCGGTGGAGAAGAGTAATCGAAAATTCTCATTGATAAATTTACTCTTAGTGGCATAGAGCGTAAGATTTCAGTGCTTGAAAAAATCTCTCACTCGACTTGAACCATTAGAATTAATACTCGATTCAGATTCAAGTACTCTAATCATTGTGCTCAGCCCTGCCTACAAGATGTTTTGTATTATTTTCACCATTCCAAATCAAACGTGTAAACAAGTTTGCTATCATTTCTGAATTTGGCGGTGGAAATTACACAGCTCAATGCACTGCCATCTTTTACGAGGTATCTTATGAATATCATCTTCCGTGATATTTCCCTCTTTTGCTAATTTACAAATATTGCACAACTCATAACTTTTTCTTGATATAAATATGTCAAGAGACTATCGGAGGTACAAAACTTCAATATATACTTGTGTAGTAAATTCATATTGAACAAACCTGAACATTTTCAGCTGACACTCGTCAGAGGTAATCGTCAGCAACTAGAAGAAAATCAGGAAGAACATTGTATATCGAACACCGTATCACCAAATATGACATATTTCATGTCGCTGGCATCATATTTGGTGGTACGATTGTTAACGTGCAATTTTCTTTTCAATTCTCTACTAGTTGCTGACAATTACCCCTGACGAGTGTCACTATGAATGTATTATTAAATATTTAGACCAGAACATCATTTTATGTTTCTACATATGTACTGTCTTTGCGTGACTGCCAATTAGTTTATTGAGGTCGTCGTCGATCATAATAGATTGAGGAATTAACAATCTCGTTTGAGTTGTGGACTGTGGAGATCTCCATAATGATTCCAGTGGAATGCAATGGCTAATTCTAGCATGAATTCCAGTAGAAATACTTGAACTTAGAGCTCGACCAATATCGGACGGATATATTCTCCTTATATGCATTGCATATGCATGACCTGTAGGTGCATTTCCAACTCTTCCGGGCATTTATTTATACAGCGATTCCTATGATTGGACAATGGATATGAAATAATATAGAAAGGTTGCATCTGGTCGTAAGCTCTACAAGTAGATCAATATTCACAGTCAGCCAGGCCCAACTTTTAATAGAACCGAAACTAGTAGGATTGATTGCATTGCTATTGGTGCAGAAAATTCCTTGAATATGTCAACCTTCGGATATTGTAACATGCAGCTCTGTGTGTAGAATCTGCACATGGTACGTGTTTTTTTCGTCCGTGATAATTTATTGTCTGTTTTTGTATAATTTGACTAACATTTATTTACCATGTAACCTTATACCTACATTTATCGGTAGAGTTTCAAGACTGCTCTATGTATTTTATTGACGTTGGTTTGTTTTCAATGTAATTTTGCTGACAGTTACTGATGAAGTTATAGTTGACTGATCAACTATATCTACAACCCTTCGTTAGGGTTGTTCATGTTCAAAAGTAACTATATTTTCTTCGAAGTTTAATGTCTGTCCGACGAAATTGTTATGTTAGCAAAAGTTTTGATTTGAAATAATAGTATTTACGGTAGGTAGTTATGTAATTAATATTCAAATCTCCCACCGTAAATACTGTTTTTCAAGACAACTCAGCATTTCAAAGGCTTTGACGGTAAAATAATACATATTTTTAAAGAATTGAAGATTTCATATCTGTATCAGCTTCGCTGTGACACATAGAATTGAGCCAAATTTGGTGTGCAGCGTTATTTCAACCAACCTACCAATTTTATAGAATATGCAGTAACATCTGAGGAACAAAAGGCATTTCTGAATATAACCAGAACAGTGTTCGCCGGCCCAATTTTCTGAGA
>ATSW01078851.1:0-11805 GCA_000444245.1 Botryllus schlosseri
CTCTATGCAGGACTATTCGTCGCACCCAACGATTTGCATTCTTGCCAGGTCCGTAACTGCCACACCCCAAACTCCCCAATAGGACCGGGAGCGAGCGCTAAGGGGACTCAAAAGTATTTCGTAAATCAGCATAAATTATCATCGAGTATTTTCAAGAGAGTTAATTAACTTGAAAATTTTCTTCGAGCTTCGGGATTTAATGTATCTAAATAGCTTGATTTTGAAATGCATACCTATCCCCCTCAAGAAAAAAAGCATGCATAATTTATAGGAATATGCATTTCGGTGGCGGTCATTACCCCGCCCCGACACACCAAAAGACGTATGCAATTCCGGACAACATGCAACTCCACAAAGTGTGCTACCAAAGAATGACCTTGGCCAAAACTTTGGGTATGTGTCAATTGTCAGTGGCCGCGCTCTGTGGGCGTGACGAGTAGTCCGGTCCTTCCAATCTGAGCCCAATTAATGCAAATGCCAACCGGGGCACTCACAGAGGCATGAAGGCATGACAATTTGTGTGTGCGTCTCGCGAAAGTTATTATTCTAGTCTGCTACGTTTGGGCGACTACAGTATCTTTTGATAAGAGACGTAAGGTCACGAAATAACAACATACAATAAAGTAATTATAACAACATACCATATGCTATAATTATGAATTACGTGCCCCCAGCTCTACCGGTAAATCTGAATGAATAGCAATATAATTCAATTACCAATATTATTGACGAAATTCAGTCATCAACATGAAAACTGACCATCCTATGGAGCCCCAGTACCTAGGGTTGTAATGACTCGAGTCGTGATTTTTTGGTGACTAGACTTGACTTGAGAAATTTTTTCAAATACGTATATTGACTCAACTCGAGTTAATTTTTGTATTGACTCGACTTGTACACGAGTCATTTTGCATGACTCGAACCAAGTCACATTACTCGAGACTAGAACAGCCAAGACAGACATTCCACGTAACTTCGAAGAATAGTGAAGTGACCACATTATTTGTATTTCGTCTATCAGTCCTGATACTTGGAAATAGGGCCGTAAACTGTGAAAAATGATGAAAATTACAATATTATGAATACGAGCCATTATATATCACTCGAGCAGAGATGAAACAAGCGGGTTGAACCGGATTGATCTGAAAACTGATCTGTGAACATAACGACTTGGACTCGTACTCGAGTCAAACACTATGACTCAGACTCGACCCTATACTAACTGACTTGGACTCGGACGTGACTCGGGGGTCAATTGAAAATGACTCGACTTGACTCGAGTCAAAACTATCAAAGTGAGATTGACTTGTGACTCAGAACATTGTGATTTGGTTACAACCCTACCAATACCAAACGTTTGGAGTGGAGGGCGAATTACTGTTTTGGTCCTGATTGTACCTACAACCCACGCTAACATTGTGTATAAGCGGATGGCTATATGGCGACATGTATAAATGTCGAGTGAATAATTGTGAAATAACGGTTGTTGTCCGTTTCAAGTGGAGTCATATGAGAATAAGATAAAGTGAACTTAAAATTCTACCTTCCACTTAATACAGATACTGCAAGCTGCCGTTACGAGAAACGGCAAATAACGGCTCGGTTATGATATATATCAGCAGCTGTTGATTTAAATCATCGTAATGTATTTTATTTGACGAGTACAAAATTTCAAATCTTTGTCCGGTGTACGTACAAATACATACGTATGCTACATACATGGGCCTACTGCTCGCCAAGCAGCAACGGTCAAACTATGCGTCTAAGCATAACCAAACATCAATACATAAGTTACTGTTTGAAACTAGGCAGACTGGTGATTATTATCTTGCTGCGAGGTAGTGGCGTCTGGAGTGTATTGATAACCTGATATGCAACATGGCTTACGCTGTTCCAACAATCACACAGCAATGTACATCGAATATATATTTACTACGTGTGGATACGTCTTACGCAAGGACGAGCAAAGCTAATACTTCTGACGTAATAATGAGCAGTGGCGTTTGAAAATCAACCGTTCGCGGTATCAAAAACCTGGTATAATATCTCTTCCTTGTTCACGAATGTTCGGTTATGTCATATTCATTGCACAAATAAGAAGTAATCGTTCATTCACAAAGAAATCGATTAGATATGTGAAGTAGTCGATTACGATTACGATTACTTTGGATTTTTTTCGAATGTAATCGATTGCGATTACGATTACTTGAAAATGCTGTAATCGTCGTAATCGATTACGATTACTAATCGCGATTACCCCATGTCTGAACTCAACATTAAATCAAGTCTTTTAAGGCAGATTTCACTTATCTTGACATTATATTTCCGAGCTTCGCGCGATTTATTGGAACCTGATATCTTGAATATAATGTACGAAACCCCAATAAATAAATACATATGTCTCTAAAAAAAGGTTTTTAAAAGCTATACAAAATGTACAGAAATGATCGGTTGAATTGATTGGTTGAATAAGCATCATTCGCTGACTACGTATTTCGCTCTTGATGTTGAGTGATTGCTGGTCAAGCTCACGGCGGAGAGTCACTAAATATTCACAAAAATGTGGCTGACCCCTGGTTACGCCAATGCGTCGGAACTGATATTTTAGTCATCAACATCCCAAATTTGCAGACATCCCAGTTAAATTTTTGATTGGCCTGGCAAATTCACAATAAATTGCCTGGGTAATTTAATATTTGATATTATAACTAATTTCGAGAATTATCTAGCGGACCAATCAAAATCTTCTCGCGCGCCAGATTTGTCGCGCAGGCCACAGGTTGGCCGCCCCTGGTATAAGTGATTACAATATTGACGTAGCAGGTTATCTGCGGCCGTATAAGGAAATCAGTGCGGCCGTCGACATGTGAATTAAATTTGCAGAATCACCACCGAATTTTCGAGAGATTTTATTTATTAAACTTGGAATGGTTTGCTCCTCACGAAAGAAATTTGTTTCTTGTACGTTTGAGTGATTTCAATATTTTTCCACTATGCCGACAATTCTGAATGGGGCGTCGTGAAATAACGGTATGCAACGAAGAGACTATAATAACAATTGGCATTCATAAATTGCCCTATTGATGTTGATTATTTTTAAATTGGCGATTATATCGCGATAACGTGCCCCATATCTTCTAAAACACCCCCTCCATCAACTCCATTGGCGAATCTGAAAACATGAGCTGAGAAAGAATATATATTTGATAATAATATGTGAAACTACTAATATTATTGACGAAATTCAATCGTGAATCCGAAATTTTTTTCGCACATGGCGCCACCGTAACGGATCATGTAGCAGAAATCTGTCCAGAAATGATATTGTTTATGTTGATTTACGAGAAATTGTTAGTCTGCTGCAAGCCTTCAAAATTCCGAACATTTGGGCATACGCAGCATGTCCGGGAGACTGTGGAAATCGAAATCACATTCTCTCGACGTTCAGAATCATATCTCTGAATAATTAATTATTGATGATTTGGGCGAATTTTTTTGACATGTCAAAATTTGTCAGAATTAGGTTAAAACTTGTCAAAATTGTTTACAAAGTCAAAATTATTTTGACCTCTGCATTTCGTTTGTATCGTAGATTTTGCACTGTAGGTGAACTTATCATTTGATATTTTACAGCTTGTAGCCTACTTCATTGGCCTGCCGTTGTAAACGGCCAATTGTCTGCTCATTGTGAATCATAAACGGTCAAGTGAAACAAATATGTTGACATGGTGATATGGTCAACGTGCCGCAATATCCTAACTGAAGAAAGACTGCTTGGGCATTGCCTGGTTCTTATGTCAAGAAACGCATGATGAAAAATAGTGATGTAGACAACATTGTCAGAATGAAGCAACATGGTTTGTCACTAGCAGTGTACGCATAACTTCAGTGTTGTCAGCGAACAACTGCTGCAGTTGAACGTTCTTTCTCCATTCTTGGCAAGCTTCTTATTAAAAACATACACTTTCGACCCAAGAATGTATGAAAATATCTTCTTTTGTACTACAACAAATTTTATATGTTTTTACCATAATACGTATTGTAACTACTAGAATTCTTCATAGGGCCAGATTTCGTTAAAATACTAGTTTTTTCATGTAAATATTTGTCAGTTTTAAGCCAAAAACTATTTTCGGGTCAAATTACTTCGTTAGGACAGCCAGTTCCAACCAGAAATGATCATAAGTAGTACAATTTTAACATTATGTGGGAAAACAGCTAATTTGCATACGTGAGGTAAAAATTTCGTCAAAATTCATTTTCTTAGGTCATAATAATCTATCTAGTGATGATATATTTATCCAAGCGATGACACAGTCCTCCCAACATACATAGTCCAAAATACGCAAAAAATGAAAATAAAAGTTGATCGCGCGAAATTCACACAGAATTTGAAAGTTACAACGTATTTATCTCTCGAAAGCGGTCGCATCAATACCATCAAGTCACGTGTCAACTAGTGAGGAGCATGGACCGGAGCCGAATAGGATATCCGGGCAGATTTTTTCAATTTTTACTGGTGCCGGATCGAAACCGGATCAGTACTTTTTTGATCCGGCTAAAATCTTCATCGATAAGCATGACTTTTATAACCAAATAAGTACCAACCAACCACGCGCAAGTAACCGACAAGCCAGTGCGAACATAAACAAGCCATAATTATAAATTCACAGAACCACCATACCGTGTAGGGCGGAGAATGAACCGGAGCTGGATTGGATATCCGACCGGACTTTTTCCTTTTTACTTAGAGCCGGATCGGAGGCGGACCAGAAAATTGAAAAACTGGATCGGAGTCGGACCAGATAATTTGTCGATCCGCTCCGCACTAATGTCAACGTGGAACATGGCATTGATATTTTCAAAACATCCAAGTATAACAGGTATGGGGCATAGTCCATCAATAAGACCCAATAAACCCTAGTTCTGATCTCAGCTAGGTATTTTTTTAATATGAAAGTGACGCAAAGTTCAAATTGGAGATGTTAGCAAATCGATACATCAAAAACAAACACAAAACACGCCTTAGTGATTCACATCTGAAATACTCATTCAAAGTTGGAGTGTCAAGTTCAGTGGTTCTCAATTTTTTTTAGAAACGCGCTGCCATGAGGACAGTGAAATATTTTAAATAACAGAATGTATGCAGCTCAACGCATAGTGTGACAATATGGTAGATTTTGACTGTTGAAAGGAATTTCAAATATAAAATTAGAACTATATGCAAGGATCAGTAACCATAAGTAAGAGATAGGAAGCGGCGTAGCGCGAAAATATTTGATTCGACTGTAGCTCGTAGCACATAGATATGTTTGTAATTTTTGGTTAGCTCACACGTGCCATTAAAATTTGAAACGTTTTCACGGGACAAACATTTTTTTCTCTGTGGGTCGCAGGTGTTCGGCAAAGTAATCATTCGATTGAGTACTTTTATTCCGTCTTAAAGTGCGCTTCTCAAGAGTGGCATTCTACAGAATCTGTCCTAACTGAGTATACTCAGAGCGGCTGTAAGTTGTAAGCTATTTCCATCAAAATCCTCGTTTCTTAAATTCAAAAGGCATTATTCATGGCATATGACATAACCTTTCAAGGAAATAACTATATATCCATACATTTGTGCCGTTCCACGCACTCTACGCAGATCCTTGGCCACCATGCCATAATTGCATCAGCTAACAGTTACACGGTTTCACCAGTTAATCCTAATTCAGATAATTTGTCTGGTCGGTGATCACTACCAATCAAAATCTGGCATCGGTTTATAGATGTTGTGTCGCAATTATAACATTTAAAATCGTGATATATTTTTAAAAAATGGCAGTTGTAGAAAATTCAGTCTAGTACGACGGAAGCAAATGTTAGCCCGTCACTCAGTACCCAAGAATTAGCTCTCAGTTGGAAAAAGGTTGGTTACCCCTGGTATAAAGCATGAACAATTACCCGTTTGGGTAAGCTCCGTCGTTGCCTGTGATATATTGGCTGGAACAGACGTCGTGGTAGCGCCTTCTGCCTCAGACGAAGTTCCAGCGTTTGTAACACTTTCATTTCCTGGAAATTTGTAACACGGTCATGACATTCCTCTTAGAGCAAGGGTTTTTAACCTACGGGTCGCATGTGAAACCAATTAGCGGGAATCCATAACAACAACATTTGGAGAATATATGTGACCAGTGTTGATATAATGTACTGATATTAAAATTAAACGCCCACACCTGGTTAATTAATTAATTTTCCATCGTCTTTTTCAGGATATATGAACAACTGTTGTATTGATACTTAGCAATAGTGTATAATAGCCTACCCTACACAAAACAACACGAATGTTAGAAATATAAGACGGGAAACATCTCAAATTTGACAAAAAGAATTTTTCATGAATAGGGATTGCTGACAAAAGTAACACAAAATCTGCGCTTATTTTATAGTATCATTGATTAGAAAGTGTGATATTTGACATGTCACCAGTATGATAGCATTGGTACCTGTAGATCGCTAATGTCTTTACCTTTGAATATCAAGGAAGTGTAATCAAATGTGAAGATGCCTACTTGAATGAATGAATGAACGAATCTTTTGCAACTAAAATAAGACTGCTATTCCAACTGAGCCGTACATTCCTGCGGATAAATAAAACTTGGCAGTGTTATGTGAGGTTCATGGTTGGTGAGGTACCGACAACTTTATAAACCCAAAAGTTAGCTTTTACGATTGACTATAAATTTACTTTAATTTCTCACCAGTAGGACGATTTTTTACCTAAACAACGGGAAATTTTGACCTAAACATTCAAAACTTTGATATTTTTCACCATAAAAAACTGAATTTTTGATCAAATTCTGACCTTAAGTATGCTAGTTAGGTGTTTTTCAACATTATGTTACAATTGTACTACTTATCTTCATTTCTGGTTGGAACTGTCTGTACTTACGAAGTAGTTTGGCCTGAAAAAACTTTTTCGACTTAAAAACTGACAAATTTTTACGTGAAAATACTTTATTTTAACGAAATATGACCCTATGATGAATTCCAGTAAAGTTACATCACATATTATGGTGGAAATAATGAATATTTAATGTAGTACAACGAAAGATACTTTCCTATATTATCTGGTAGAAAGTGTGTGTGTTTATTAAGTATTGCTGGTGACAAACCGTGTTGCTTCATTCTGACAATGGTGTCTACATCACAATTTTTCATCATGCGCTTTTTGATATAAAAGCCATGCAATGGCCACGCAGTCTCGTGTAAGTTAGGATATTGCGGTACGTTGAGCATAACACCATGCCAACCTATTTGTTTCATTTGAATATTTATGACTCACAATGAGCAGACAATGGGCCGTCCCCAACCGTAGTCCAATAAAGTAGGCTACAAGCTGTAAAATGTACGTGCAAAATCTACGACAAAAACGAAATGCAGGTTGCAAAGAAAATTTGACTTTGTAAACAAATTTGACATTTTTTGACCTAACGCTACAATTTTGACAAAATTTTGACTTTTTCGGCCTGTCAAAAAAATCGCCCTACTCATCAGCGTTCTTCACTCGCTCTCTACGTAAGAAAGGAAGGAACGTATTTTATTTTTGCCCTTGATTTTTTCTCGGCATATACACCGACTCATGATATACGTACACGCGATCAGGGCATATGCATACAATGAGTGCATGATGTGCATATACCGCAGGACAATGAAGGTACATATTTCACCTTGTACGGCTTTCTAAGTCATGCACCACCCCTCCATGCTATCTCAGTAATGCAGTAGCGCCAAGCGGGGAAGTCATGGATACCAGTGTTACTAATGAGGTCTTTGGTCTGACCTAGCCGGTGATCGAACCCACGACCTACCGATCAAGAAACCGGACGCTTCACCATTACGCTCCCCTGACCGTAAGTCACTGTGTCAAAATAGCTTAAAATAAAGCGTACCCAATTGGTTAGG
Source organism: Botryllus schlosseri (assembly GCA_000444245.1). NCBI lineage: Eukaryota > Metazoa > Chordata > Ascidiacea > Stolidobranchia > Styelidae > Botryllus > Botryllus schlosseri. The sequence continues at coordinate 7,942 of ATSW01078851.1, forward strand.
CTCCGTCGTTGCCGCTGATGTAGTCGATGAAACAGTCGAATTTACAGTGCTCGTACTACTTTCAGTTGAATAACCTGTTAGATTGCAACATTGACATGATAACACAGGTACAAAGACAATAAAACGTTTCTTCATTCGTTAATTTGGAATCGAATTAAATGAGACTTCCGACACATTCAATGCACCATTATCTTACAATACTTTGAAATACCACAGCAACGACACACTACACTTTAAAAAAATAAACATGGATTTTATCATGGAAATGACATGACTTCCGCTTTCTCATGTTAATTCCATGAAAACACCGATCGACATGGTTTTAAAATCTCATGTTGACATGACAAAAACTTCCATGATGGGACATGATAAGGCACCCATGTCTATGGTTATCAAGTAAGAGTATCACGTTGAGCTTCAGTGATATCATCATAATTATCATCATCATCGTCACTGAGAGAGGGGGAGAGAGAGAGACAGAGAGGAGCGAGAGAGGGAGAGAGAAAGAGAAGAGGGAGAGGAGAGAGAGATAGAGAATAGAGCAGAAAGAATAGAGGGGGAGAAAGAAGGGAATGAGAGCATATAGAGAGGAGAGAGAGAGAAAGAGAGAGGGGAGGGGGGAATGAGAGGGAGAGGGGAGAGAGAGGGGGGAGAGATAGAGAATAGAGCAGAAAGAAGAGAGGGGGGAGAAAGAAGGGAAAGGGAGCATAGAGAAAGGAGAGCGAGCGAGAGAGAGAGAGGGGGAGGGAGAGGGGAGGAGAGAGAGAGGGGAGAGAGGTATCAGACTTATTCTTGTTTTCACCATTGAGATGCTTTGACGATTGAGATGCGATAACCATGCTATCCCTGAATGCTGAACGTTGAGCCGGATAGCCACGGATACCAGTTTTTTTTAGTCTTTGGTCTGACATGGCCGGGAATTGATCATATGACCTACCGATCAAGAAGCAGGACGCTTTACCATTTCACTATATCGCTATTTCAGCTGAGTGACAAGTAAACATCGTTACATCCTCACAGGATATATTGCAATACACAAACATCGTGATTCGAACATAGCTACATCATCGCACGCAAACATAGTCGTTCGGTTACGGAGCCATAATGACTCCGGATTATCTGGTTACAAAACCAGTCATGCGTACAGTGTAGCCGTAGCGTTCAATTCAAAAGGATTGGGAAAAAGAGGAAGTTTGATGGAGCTGGTCATTTCATAGTTTGTCTTTGTCAAAGTTGCAAAGTTTATGGCTTGTTGCTGTATTAAGCCGTGGATTGGATGGTAAGTATTGATGTATTTATTGTTCCTGTCTTCGTTGTAATATATCCGCCGAATCTGCAATGCGTCACTGGGTATAGTCGAATCTGAAGCAACTTTTCAGTCAGATACCGGTATATAGCGGGAACTGCCAAACGGCTGCAAATAGTGATCAAAGTTTACTGCGTATCCATTTGTATATGTAGTTGTAGATCATGTGGAAGTTGGTAATGCGTTATTAGTAGTCCTAGACGTTTCACAAGCCCCCTTGCTTTTATTTTGTACCGTACTGGGCAATGTTAAAGTGAAGTATTTATCCAACTAGAGGAATATTCATCCTGAGGTGATTGAAAAAACTTCAGCTTTGAAAAATATGGGATATCATGCGATACTCGAGCCTTTGATTCAAGATTTGAAAACCCTAGAAACATAAGGAACTGATGTAAATTTGTATTTTACAGATATACATACTGCAGTTGTTTGTAATATTACTCAGCTGTGATATTTGTGACATTGAAAATGAGGCTGCTGGAGATCATGAACGAGTGATTACAGTGGATCAAAGATCTGAGATAGCTGAAACTGTGAGAACTGTATTTCAGAGTAATATCGGGGACAGTATATTCAACTTCTATATTACGACTCGTATGATCTCTCGGCAATTCAAGATAAAGGAGTAATATGACTAATCTTGACAGACGATGAAAGTAAGTAATTATTACCACAAATAAATTGGTAGGCTACTATACTAGGATTACACTCTTAACGCATATCGGAAGAGTTGTTTCGGGGTTCTGAACGACACTGATTCCAAATATGACATTTTCACTGTATTTGTCCAGATAAAAAAACGGCTAAGATATTAAATCTACTTGTTATACTGAACACTGTATTAAATCAAAATGCAGTAAAATAATTATATTTAGGGTAATTGGATTTATCATAATTGTAGTTTTTTATAGATTATTTCTTGAGAGACCACATCATATTTAGAGTGGCGCCCCTTTAATTTCAACCTTGCAATCGATTTCTTACAAGCACGTGGCTATTTTTGCGCTGAAGAAATATTTCCATGGCTAACCCAAGTATTATCGTGACTCTTCTATACTTGTGCAGAGAAAGCTGTTTGCAAAGTCAACACATCTACCCTTCCGAAGACGAATTTAGTGTCGACGAGCATCAAATGGAAATAAGTCAGAGTGGAAATAGAGGGTGGCAGATGAAGAGATGCTGCAAGATAGAATGAGAAGAACTTTTAAATCAGGCCGCGACAGTGTCGTAAATGGAACATCAGCAAGAATACTGATGGAGAATGAAGATATACCCAGTTTTGACCTGCCTTGGTAGGTACAGCCTAACGCAGTGGTTTCAAACACAACATTGCCATGATCGAGTCAACCTGCGACTTTGCAACAAACCCACAAAGAGTTCGTTTTTCAGAATGCTATGATAGTACAAAACCAACTACATATATATATTCCTGAAATAATTTACGAAAGTTGTGACATATCCTCGACCACAAGCCCGACTTGTGCTTAAATTGAGACTACTGATAGTGCTAAAGGCTCCTGCAGACTAACTTAATTAATTAGCTATGATGTAAATCTGTAACAATGTTCAGAGTCTGGAAGAAGTGAAAATATGTTGCCTGAATCAAGCCTGTTTGGATGTTGACTTGACCTCGAAGATTTTGGAAAAGACTTGTTGGAGCTCTGCACTCAGTCTCCTGCAACCGCAAGAAATTCCGATAGAAATTCAAAAAGTTATGGGTAAGTAAGAGACTTTCGCAAGTTTAGTTAGTTGGCGGTCAATATCTGTCGAGTAGTTCTAGGCGCGGATTGTGAAAAATGATTAGTTCAAATTTTAGTTGCGGGTTTCGGGAGGTGAGTAATTCTTGTTCCAGCTTCGCAGTTGTGTATATGTGTAGGTGCTCAATAACTGAAACATAACACATGTCATCGCGAGGGTGGGTTGAAATCGAATAGCCTACCTGAGTGATTCCACAGATCTAGTTAGTTCAGGGGTGGGCAATTATTTTTCTCTGCAGGCCACTTCAGTAATAGAAAGTAAGTTGGCGTGCCGAGCCGAGCCAACATGTTCAGCTATATTCTCCAGTGTATTGATTTTATTTATGAATGGAAAGCAGTGAATTACATTTTTAATAAATACGTCTTCGTGGATGTGTTGATATTAGATAGCCTAATGAGAAAAGTACGGTTAATTAACGAAATGAAAATTTATATTTATTTTCCCTCTTAATTCAAGATAATGTTAAACATGATACATTTTGAATTCTCTGTAATCCAGGTTTTTATATCAATACATTAAAAGGTAGGCTATATCCTAACAGTTGCGACTTGATGAAATTGACATATATATATCGGTTTCGGTCGACATGTGGCGGTACTTTTGGTCAAGGTTTCCTCGCCGTTAAGCCTTTTTGCAGCACACTTCGCACAGTCAATTGTTAGCCGAAACGTCATTGTCAACGTCTTGGTGTGTCCTGACGCGCTAACGGCCGACGCCGAAATGCTGATCTCTATAAATGAGCTGTTTTTGCGGGTAGAGTGGTACCCATATTATTATCAAAATATCTAGTCACTATATAT
>ATSW01079021.1:0-14742 GCA_000444245.1 Botryllus schlosseri
CTTTCAAAAAGGTTCGCGTTCACACGAACCTGAACCTTTCAGAGGTTCACACCATCCCTACTGATTAGTTATCCGGCTGCGGGGTACTGTCGTGTGGAACGTGTTGATGACCTGAAATACAGCACGGCGGGTGATCTTACAATCACACAAATGTACGTGACGTACATCGAATATCTATTTACTTTGGATACTTCTTACGCAAGGACTAGCAAAGGTAATAGGCTACTTCTGACGTAATAATGAGCAATGGCATTTAAAAATCGGACGTTTGTGCTATCATGAACCTGGTATAATATATCTTACTTGTTCAAGAATGTTCAGTTTATGTCATAGTACTTGTACAAATAAAAAGTAATCGTTTTTTCACAAAGAAATCGATTAGATTTGTGAAGTAGTAGATTACGATTACGATTACGATTACTTCGGAATTTTTTCGAATGTACTCGATTGCGATTACGATTACTTGAAAATGCTGTAATCGTCGTCATCGACTACGATTACTAATCGCGATTACCCCATGTCTGATGTGAATATATTCACTTTATTCAATCCGGTATATAAGAGCTTAAGTTGGTCCTGTCGTGACAACTTCGACAGCATTTCGTATGACAAATAAGGCTGGGCACAGCGTTTACCTGCTCAAATTCGGGCTGAGTATAAATATTTTGATTCAGGTCGGTTGGATGGAATAGATTTTCTGGGGAAACGGAAATCTATGCCTTCATACCGGGAGCAATATTTCAGCAATCAAGGATATAGTTTTATTACTATATATGCTCCGTCGGGGCCTCGAAGCGTCGGCTAGCCACATGTCAGCGTCGAAAAATATGTTGCGGGAGGCTACAGATACCTATGCATGGAACAAAGTTTTTGTCAAGTATAGTGATCGACTCTAGAGATCGACTGTCCCAATGGACTTAAAGCGCAACGAAATATTCATGTTCGGGAATACAAAAGCATTTTGGATGACGTCGCTAGCGTTATTCTCCTCTGACACACAAACGAGACAGATTTAATACATACAAGTTATTGTGGTAGTCATGACATCATAACTTATGGTGCTCAAATACCCGACTTTTAATACTTTTAATACTGGGCACGGAATTGAAGCAGCAGAAACTTGAGTTTTCCCAGCTCTAATTATCAGAAGGTAGAGGCATTAGCATTTTGAAAAGCCCACCTTCACATTTCCCTTTTCACATCTCTTCAGAAGACCGTCTAACTTTTTCTTCGTTAGGCCACAATGGTCGAGTTGCAATGTCTGACATTTCGTAACATTGAAAACATGTGCGAGTTCTCCGTATGCGTTATCCGTCATCGATTTGTCACGGATGACGAGTCTGTCGATCTGCGAATTCATCAAATAAAGTAAATTACACGATGCTGCAGAATAGAAATTTTGAACAAAAAACATGGAACAACCCACTATGGCTTATTTGAATTCATGATTTATACATGGACGGTGCTATTCAGTTAAAGCAGAGGTCTCAAAAACGCGGCCCGTGAGAGCAATTTGTGCGGCTCGCGACGGCATTTTGGAATTTCAAGTATTCAATAATATCTTCAAGTGCCACGTATCTTTTTTAGATATAAGAACATGAAGTTCACCCTAAAACTACTACAAAAATCACTGAAATCGCAACAAACTTCTCTATCACATCACTTTTAAAAGCTACCATGCGGTAGAAGATCAGCTATTTTGTCACATTTCTAGTTCATGATGATAAGTTACTCGATTTCGAATTGACTGGGTGATAAAATAAAAATGACTCGAATTGAGTCGGGTCAAACGTTAAAATCAGAAAAGGACTTGCGACTCGGAACGGGAACTTGGTAATCCTACGGACGCAACAATCTATGAAACTATCATGGGAAATAGTAATATATCAAAGGTCGTAGCTTGCGTTGAGCGGGGTATGTAGCTATCTAATCAGGTCAGTATGGCAACCATTGGCATTCTGTGACCCCCGTGACGTATAGTTGGTTACATTCTGGGTGTTGTTTGTTCTCTTCATCCATGTTATGATCGATGGTGAGTAAGGTAGTCGTACGCTTTACAGTTGTAACACAAAGTAATTCTTTGACGATTGGACGTTTCTATTCCAGGGGGTCTTAACCAGGGTCCTTAGACTAGGGTTACCATATTTTTGTGAAGCAAATTCCGGACACCCTTTAGCGCCCACTGGATGATTTTAAAATAAGGTGTAACACATTGTCCGTCAACATGACGTTACACTAACAAATCATTGCCCATCGATTGTATACACCAGTGGTGTCAAACTCAACTTGCGTCGTGGGCCGGACTGAAACGTTCAGAGCAATCGCGGGCCGGACCTGACGTATGGTTCCAAAATGCTACCTCAAAATCTATGCCCTTGTTTTTCACTTGAATGCTCAAATATCAAGCCTATGTAAAAGTACATACTAGGGATGGTGTGGACGTGAGGTTCACGTTCGCATTCTGTGTGTGAACCTCGGAAATTTAGAGGTTCGCGTTCACAACAGAACCTTGGTAGGTTCTGCGCTGTGAACCTTTTTCATATATTGCAATTTTCACTTCATTATAACATCATTGGTTCAAATTTATTGCATTTCAACTGCGGGCCACTCCATGCATGGCGCTGGCAGCATTCAAAATCAACACTAAACGAGCATGCACCTTGACAATCTCAAATGTTTTACTTGCTTTGTTACAAAAGTTTGCTCGAATTATCCAGTTTTCCGTTTGTGAATATTTAGTGACTCTCTGCTGTGAGCTTGACCCGCAATCACACAACATCACGAGCGAAATACGTAGTCAGCGAAGGATGCTTATTCAACCAATCAATAAGATTGATATCGCTTTCTGATGTAAAAATTCGAGAAGGCGTATGGAGTCACTCTGGACTTCATATCTTTACTGCATCATTAAAACCAAATCTGTGCGATTGAGGAGTTGGCTACTGTTGTATAACTTCTTAATGAGGTAATATCGGTAGCAAATATAGAAACCCATTTTACACTCTGATCAATATCAATGTAGCAATACTCAGACACCGAATACATTGTCCGGTCTGGCCTAGACCGATAAGGGATAAGCGTATCTCTGGTAAGTCCTCGTCGAAATTGTTGGAAAGCGACGAAAGATATTGATTTTATGGTAGTATTATATCCTTTGATTGCCTCAGTTGATACATTTAGCGACGTTTAAAACGCCAATATGTACTTCATAATTGTTGCATTATGTGGTCCAAGTGGTCGCTAGGAATCGTGTACATTATTATAGGCTATCACTTCATTGAAAGATAGGGTCGGAATCAGCAATATGACGTCACGTGACGTCATGAGGTTCACGTTCGTGTTCACACAGAACCTTTTAAAAAGGTTCGCGTTCACACGAACCTGAACCTTTCAGGGGTTCACACCATCCCTAATACCAACAATTGACAATTTGATAGTATTCAAGTCGCCGCCGTTGTGGTTCTGTTCTTCGTTACCCTTGTCAGTGATCGTATGATTTTACAATTATTTCACGCCTATTTGAGTATGCGGTAACCGTACAAAGGATTAGGGTTAGGACGGAAATAGGTGACAATTTGTTGCTATTCAAGTTACCGACACTGGTGGTTCTGTTAGTCGTTACTTATTAAATCTTACCATCGAAATCAAGTTCTGTGACAAACTGATTACTAAAATTTCACCGCGTGAGCGATCGGTATGGCTATGACACCAAGTCGTGAAAGATGACTATGTCTGAGGTGTTATCTTGTGGGCGATCGTAGGATTTTACAAATATTTCACACCTTTTTGGAGTGTTAGTACGTGAACGCGGCTATTGTTGGTATTCGAATCACCGTCTACACCGGCTCTGTGGTAAACTAATTACCAAAATATTACCTTGCAAGTGATTCCTAGATTTAGCAAACTATTTCACACCATTTTTGCTAAAAGTACGACATGCCACCTGCAGTCTATACCCGAAAGTACGAATCACCGCCGCATCCATAAGACACAATAGCCGCATGCCACCCCCGCCATAAGAATAACGATATATTGATGTCGTAATCACCGTAAACGCTGGGAATAACTCGAATCCGTCATACATAATAATTTTGAATATACACATTAAGTAAGAGTCAATCACGTGACTATTTACTTGATACATATTCAACACCGCACGAGAGATGTCTATACTCGAAAGTACGAATCACCACCACACCCATAAGAACACATAGAGAATCACCAGAGACCGCGTAAGAATACATGACAGGCACATCATCGCCGCGGCCTATATCCACAACGTTAGTTCACTACGACACAAGAATCCGTGGGCACATCATCGCCACAGCATATATCTGAAAGTACGAGTCACCAACACGAATTTTCAATACGAGTCATCGCCGCAGCCTATACCCGAAAGTACGAGTCACCAACACGAGTATTCCACGGCACCGGTTGAGCGATCCATATACCGAATAGTGTTACCGGTCGAGAGATGCCTATACCCAGGCACCGGTTGAGCGATCCCTATGCCGAAAAGGGTTACCGGTTCAACACGAGTTTCGAGGCACCGGTTGAGCGATCCCTATGCCGAAAAGGGTTACCGGTCGAGAGATGCCTATACCAACCCAGGCACCGGTCGAGCGGAAGGGGGGGTCAAAAGGGTCACCGGTTCAACACGAGTTTTCGAGGCACCGGTCGAGCGGGGCCCATAAGAACCCATTACGAATCACGAGCGATCTACTATACTACTCACGTCAAAAACGGAATGGTGTGGGTGATCTTTGCGATTCAGACCGTAAGTTAGCGATTTGATGCGGCACACTGATTCTGAAATGGTGATTGCAAGAACCACGTACGATAACAGATCTCGATCGACGACCTAGATTTATTTCCAGAAACCAAGGACGAGAATGCAAAAGCGATTCACGTACACCAAATACATCATCATCACGTTACCGTTGGTGGAGACATGTACATGAATTCAAGATTGATCAAGGGTGACTATCGTTCTGCTGAAATCGGTGTCTTGAACAACGACTCGTTACACATCGCAAGCTCTTCTAATCAGGCGGGGTTTTCAGAAAATAATTCGAGACCATCGACTACAGAGACCGAAGGTGTATGGTACCGAGAACACAGCCTAATCTTAGGATACAAACCATATACTAGAAGTTGATATATTTTCCAACAATTTGTCATTCGAGTAAACTGCTCTGCGCGGAATTTGATGTTTGCAGTATGGTATTAGAGCATAGATATCATGTCGAGGAAATACGAGGGTGTCAATTTTTATTCAACTATAAGACTTGAAGTGGGAAGTCACAATGTACAGTAGGAAAAGGTTATGACCAGGGTTATTTTTTTTCCCTGACAGACGGAAGATTTTGACTAAAGAATCAACATTTTTACAATTGTGACCTTAAAGAACTTTATTTTGACCAAATCTTGACTTTGTGTATGTAAATTAGGTGTTTTCCCACAAAATATACTACTTATCTTCATTTCTGGCTAGAACTATCTGTCCTTACGAATTAGTTTGGAATGAAAAATCTTTTTTGACTTAAAAACTGAAAAACTTGAAACCAGCAGCAGTTGTTGGCTGGCAACACTGAATTTGTGCGTACATTGCAGTGACACACCATGTTGCTTCATTCTGAAAATGTTGTCTACATCACAATTTTTCATTGTACGCTTCTTGATATAAGAACCAATGCCCACGCAGTCTTGCTTCAGTTAAGATATTGCGGTACGTCGAACATGGCACCATGTCAGCCCATTTGTTTCATTTGACCGTTTATGATTGACAATGAGCAGATAATGGGTCGTATACAACGGTAGGCCTAAAATAGGCTACAAGCTGTAAAATGTCAAATCATAAGTTCATTCATAGCCTTTTATAGGTTATGGTTCATCGACAGTGCAAACATCTATGATACAAACGAAATGCAGATTGCAATTTTTTTTACTTTTTAAACAAATTTGACAATTTTGACCTAAGGCTTCAATTTTGACAAAATTTTGACTTATTAATATCGCCCTACTCATGAGTCATGACGATTCCAATGACTGATACAGTCGAGCATATATATGCATTATCTGCTGTCATCTATATAAATGGTGTGTATTTCTGCTTAGACCTGACCATCGTGCGGATACTGAAAACTCTTCATAAAGATACATGGGAGAAAACGCATGTCAGTGTACGCGATGCATTCAGACGCGACAAATTCGACGAACCACACTTCATAGTCCATCCCCAAATGTCCCAATCGGATCATTATTACAGAGGCGGGCATCTGACTGCGACAACAATGCAATATAAAAAAGAAACGAAATTCACATTCAGGGAATCCAAGGAGCAATCCACGCTGTCCACGGAGGTACTGATCGAAAAAATCCACGAGAAGAAGGATAAATTGGGCGTGATCGGGCTTATCGCCCAAGCCGGAGCAGGAAAAACTACATGCATGCGGCGCTGGGCTCGAAGTACAATGGAAATGAATGGAATTCGTAAGGAAAATGACTTCAAAAATGTGGCAGGAAGTAGGTTCCAATTGGTTCTTTTTATCAACCTAAAACGATTTCACAATGCCGACAAGAAATTGTATTTCCGTGAAATTCTTTTCGGAGAACTTTTCCCAAACGAAAAGGATCCGGAGACGGCTTACGCCTGGATCCTTGACAACCAGGATAAGGTCGCTATTTTCATGGACGGTCTCGATCAGGCTCCGTGGACAGTCACACAGAGCAACGCATTCGAAGTGGGTCCACACGGAAGAGAGACGACCCCCACTCTGATGTTCAACCTGCTCGCTAGGAATATTCTTCCCGGCGCGCGCGTGATCATTTCGTCGCGGGAGTTCGCTGTTACGTCGCTGCCCGAAGTGGCGTGGACTGACGACGTTGTAACGCTGACGGGTTTTTCGGACAACGACGCTAGAAGACTCTTCAATTATTTTACTGCTGACATTGAGTCGACAAGCATGTCTACGGCAAATGAGACTGCAGAAACAACTCAAAAAGACATCACCACAGATGTAAGCAATTGGGATCAATTGGCTAAGGATTCGCCGGCGTTACTACCGTTACTCGCGATACCTGCCTTTCTCATGTTCGCCGCGATTGTTTTCAAGAAGTCTGGCCGCGCCCCTGTGACCGCCACCGATTTGATGATTAAAGTCATCGAATCGCTTCCCGACTCGCTTATAGTACGCATACGAGAAAGTAAGAACATTTGGCAGATTGTCAACAAGTTGAAAATACTTGCTCACGAAGGGATGGAAAAGGGAATCGTGATTTTCTCCGAAAGAGACCTGAACAACTGCGGTTTGCAAATTGAGGACTCAGAGATTTGCTTCTCGCCGTACCAAAAAGCAGGACAATAAGCAACAAACTTCTTGAAGGTGATAAAATGCTTATTTTCTGTCATCAAAGTCTGCAAGAGTTCCTGTCCGCATGCGCGATCGTAGAAATGGATTTGGAGAAATTCAAAAGTTTCTTCAGGATGAACTTCAAAAGTGATCGCTGGTCAGTTGTGCGTAGATTTGTTTGCGGGCTTGCTTGGAGTCAGCAAAGAGATGTGAATTTTATGGACAGTAAGTGCAGTCTAAAATGTTATTCCATGCGTTTTTGTGCAGATCCGAATTCCGAATACCGGGATGCAAAACCTAACGCCGTGTATTTCCGAGTGTGCGAAACTGACACTTAAATTCGTTCACTTAAATTTGATTTATAGTTTCAGACGTGGAGAAAAAGCAAGAGTATATCCGTGGTGTGATAAGGAGCGAGTTAAAAGTTGGGAAAAAGTACCACATACTCGAAGTCTACGCCAACATATACGAGGCAAACGACGATCAGTTGACTCAATCACTTTCGAAAGAGTTTACACTGGAATACACTCCCCTCGCCCGGGATTCATGCCACATGATTTCTTCGCTATTGGCTAGATGCCGGAAACTTGACTTTGTGTCGATAGAGGCTTGCAAAGTTACGGATGAGTTGCTGAATATCATGGCGCGAAACTTTCATACTGTGAGCGTACACGTAAGTGAATGCAGAGATGGAATGGCTCGAGACAACTGGTATAATTTTCTGCTACAATTCTATTATAGATGAAGTACATACGCATCGACAACGTTTTCGGTTCAAGTCCACTTACCTTCACTGCCCTGAACAATTTCCTGCGCAATGTTGATTCAGACGAGATTGCTTAGGAGCACAACCAGTTAGTGACGAAGCCTGAAGGTCCTGATTGGAATGTAAGCTGAAGCTGGTCAAGCTTCATCCAAGTAAAGCGAATCTATACTGGCCGCATGGCGATTTACGAGATTGTAATGTATAGTGTAATAGTCAACCGATCAAATGATCCTCACGGTGATATGCAACCCTGGAAAGTTGTTCCGCGTATCTCAAAGCCAGGCAACCTATAAACACACACTGCACTGTACGCAATACACATGCATTTAAGAATAACAAACTCGGAGTCTAGCATTACACATAAAATATAAGCTGCAGACTGCAGAGCCAACGTAAACTGTTCTACAAGTAGGCTGTGTCAACGTATTGGATGCGAGTACGAAATCTATGTATGATAATTGACGCCATGGGATATTGGCTAGGCTACTGGTAATAACAAGGAATCTATTATCTGGCACCAGACAGCTATTTATTCGGTAAGACGGTATGGGTAGTATATAGGCTACTAAACACTGTAAGACTTTCCTATCTAGTAGATGACCCACGATGCAACTGCTGTGGATACTTTATCGAAGGATACCCCGATCGCCGATACAGCCGGACACAAAAGACATATAAACTGAGACTATACACACAACACGAGACATCGCTACTTGTCCCACGGAGCAGTATAGAGCAGTGGTTCTCAACCTTTTTCGCCTCGCGGACCGGTAAAGTTTCAAAAAATGTCTGGCGGACCGGTGAACTGTCAAAATTGAATTGAAGCCAAAATGTAAAGTATGCAACCGTTTTTGGCAATTATATGATGCTAGAGAGTGACATTTGGCGGGTTTTGATCGTATTTAATAATATTAATGATGGCATCCATGTAATTTTATGGTAGTGAGTCTGCCAAGTCGAGGTAATATTGCCTTGTCCAGATGAACGTGCTACCACTGAGAGTCGTTTACAGTCTTTCGCGCCAAAGGCCGTGGGTTTAAACGGCCACGCCAACTCAATACCGATCGACAATATCGAGAGAAGAAATGTATCGGAGTCGAACCAAGCACCTTGTCATGCTACCTTGCTCATTGCCCACTGCCACCAGACGCAGGCTACTCCGGCAACTGCGAATACAGTGCGTGCCGCAAGAAAACACATTATAGCAGCTATACCGGCCATCCGCAAATCCGGGCCGAAAAAGCACTTCGTCAGCCCACCCCCAAAAACGTTTATCTGGTCCCCACAGGGCGATAAGCCAAACTTCCGGGGGCTTCGCCCCAAGACACTACACTTGGGTGGATGTTTTCACCTGTACTTGTAATCACATCCATTCTACTCAGCGTAAGCAGAGAGTGTATGTAGCTTATCGCGACAATGGCGACAATTTTCGATCATTCACGATTCAAGCGCTTTTCTCGCGGTCGAATTTTAGGCCCAAATTTCGGAGTCGCATATATGTTAACCTAAACTTCATTATGTGTTGATACGTCGTGCGGCAATGGCTGACGCCGAAATGCCTATAAATCATGCGTATTTTTCGGAGAAGGGCACCTAATAAGCAAGACATTTAGGGACACTAAATCGTGCAAAGCCCGAAAAGAAATTGAAAAATGTTGGAAAAAGTTTCAAATAAAACGCTATGATTTATATTCATTTGCGAAATAATTTTGGACCCTTTTCAAGATCGGCCCCTATCCAAATTGGGCGGTTTGGGGTGCCCCAGTTACGGTCCTGCACAAAATAAATGAATCGAAAACCAATGATCAAACTGCGCTGCTTAGCGATGAGTGAGCTCGTATCTGTTCTGTATTTGTCGCTCGCATGTCGTCAAATGAAACGTCTTGTACTTTAAGTCAAATCGAACACGTTTCTAGCCCTAATGTTACCTCACGAAGTTTTGAATCAGTTCAAAATTAGATGTTTTATTTATTTTATCAAAGGACAAGCCTTCAACATTGCATCTTGAAAATAAAGTATAAAATTGTAATATTCCTCGCGGACCGGCAGGAATGTCGTCGCGGACCGGTGGTTGAGAACCACTGGTATAGAGCATGATCATTGATCAATGGCCATCCCGGTACTGAATATTATCGGTAATATCCATATTCTCAGCAATGGCCATTTTCGGTATTGGACATTGTCGGTAATGTACATTTTCGGTCATGTATTTGTCAGTGATGTTGTTCTCGATAGTGATGGGCTACGCAGTAATTGATACCGATAACTAGGGTTGCATGTAAAACAAAGGGCTTTTTAAAACAATTTCATTAAAACATGTTTTAAACAATGTTTTAAGCAAATGCTTTTTCAACAAAATTGTGTTTTTTTCAAGTGGTGAAATTATGCCATAATTATGTAAATACTTCCCAAAAAGCATGTTGTATGAGCCTACGGACAATTATCACCAGGCATAGCTGACGTATATCGATATGGGATGGTTGAAACCTTCAAAACAGTCGGTTCAACAGAATATTGTTCAGATAATACGTCGAAGGGGTTATGAAGGAAAGGAAAGGATGTAGTTTATTTTTGTCCTTGATGTCCTATATGTTATATTTTGTCCTTGATGTTATATTTAGGCTACCCTATATTTTCAATTGCCAATGTCAATCAACTATGATGTCACAATGGAACATTCGTGACGCCATGGCTTTAAAAAACATGTTTTAAACAAGAGCCTTGTTTTAAACATGTTTGTTTTAAATACAACCGATAATGTCGCTTATAGAACATGGTAAGCAATGCACAATATGCCTATATATTGACACAACGTTGTCCCTTGTAAGTGCATATATGTGCTATTATCTTTCAGAGTATTCGTCGGCTAAAGATCCTTCTGCGCCAAAAAGCAGCGGGGAATCGATTCTCCTACTTAACGGACCCGAAATATATATTGACTTCGACTCCGAAATCAATCTACTTGGAAATCGAAGAGCATGGCATTTCTCGGAAGTTTGACGGCGCATTCGAGAGATCGGTAGGATAATCGACCTATACAATCCCACGTCCTACCCTTGTTGGAGTGATAAGATCGCATGTACTTCGACGATATGTCGGGTGTAGGCCCTAAAATTGTTTGCGTACGACCGATTTGTAACCAGGGTTGATATATTTGCATTTTAACTTCAAAACAATGTTTGGTGTAATATTTGACAATATATCCAATTACCGTGGTACAGTGGCTATTTCATGTAATTTTTGTGATGTAAACTTAACCTAAAACTGCTTTCCACTTTTCAAATCCGCATTGTAAAAAGGAAGTAGTTTTCCCTGAGAACGATTAAGTAGAAGTGGAAGTACAGCTTAAAAACATAACCCATTGAGTAAGTAAGTACAACTAGGCAAAACGTACTTGAGTGCTCTGTGTTAATTTGTAACTAGGGTGATCTCTTTACCTAAAAACGGAATATTTTGATCTAAAAATTAAAATTTTGACATATTTTTACCTTAAAAAACCTAATTTTGACAAAATCATGGCCTCGTGTATGTAAATTAGGTGTTTTCGCACATAATATGGGAATTGTACTACGTATCTTCATTTCTGGTTGGAACTGTCTGTCCTTACGAAGTAGTTTGGCCTGAAAAAACCTTTTTTCACTTGAAAACTGACAAATTTTGACCTGAGAATACTTTATTTAAACGAACTCTGGGCCTATGAAGAATTCCAGTAGTTACATCACGTATTATGGTGGAAATAAATAAAATTTGTTGTAGTACAACGAAAGATGCTTTCCTTGCCAAGAATGGAGAAAGAACGTTCAACAGCAACAGTTGTTGGCTGGCAACACTGAAGTTGTGCGTACACTGCTGGTGACAAACCGTGTTGCTTCATTCTGACGATGTTTACGCCACAATTTTTCATCATGCGCTTCTTGATATAAGAACCAATACCCACGTTTCATTTGACCGTTGTGATAAACAATGAGCAAACAATGGGCCGTCTACACAGGTAGGCCTATAAAGTAGTCTACAAGATGTAAAATTTCCAATGATAAGTCCACCGACAGGGCAAACATTTACGATACAAACGAAATGCAGGTTGCAAAAAAAATTTGAATTTGCAAACAATTTTGACATTTTTTTGACCTAACGCTACAATTTTGACATGATTTTGACTATTTTTGACATGTAAAAAAATTGCCCTACTAATAACCAATTAAACTATATCGTACAATCGCATTGCTGCCCGCATTCTATCAATGGTTTCACTCTTATACGCCCGTAGCTATAAAGATTAAAGACAATCACTGCGCTTTTCTTTTGCCAAACGGGGCTTAGATGACAAGCATGGCGATTTAGCAACCATAGTCAATCTACAAGGCCGCCGTCTGTTGTTTCCACGTATTGTCGAAGTACCACTCATTTGGGATCGATTTGTTTTTAGGATGAATCCCTCAATCTAAATGTTGATTTGAGTGAGAGCTGCGTTACGGTCAAACGCAAGGCCGATGCCCTGGATGTCGCACTTTGCTATCTTCATCCGAAGACGGTGTCAGTAAACGCTGCCGGAGTGTCTGCTCAGCAATATTTCAAACCGAAGCAGATGAATCTAACGGAATCGTGGCAAGTGTCTGGAAAGGTTAGTGTCTCGTTGAGACCTAGCCTATATCTTTATTAGCATTATCGCCTAGCTTCTACCTACAAGACTATAACTAGCCTACTAGACAGTAACCATTACGAGTTGAAATCAAACGTTATATTCACTTATCAGTAGACCACACATCGTGCCTAAAGCTCTCAACACACCATAACAGGAACCCGTCGCCGTGCTCATTTAAGTATAACACCACAAGATTTACGTAGTCACAGACGACGTAAGCATAGCTGATAAATAGAAAGTAGTTAGAATTGGTACTCAAGTAGAGTAAGAGTATAGGCCTATAGGCTTTGATCGTATTATTTCATCGATTCAATACGCCATAAAATTATTATGCTGCGAAACTCCATCCGGGTACAAGTAGGAGTAACGACTTCCACGACGTATCAAAACTTGTTCCAGTGGAAGCGGAAAATTAAGGTCTGAAAATTACTCAAGTAAGAAATTTAAAAACGCAGGTTTGGTAAAGGGTGGTTGGGTGTATATACGCGATTATTGCAGAATGATTGATGGCACTACAAACAAGTGCAATTTTCGACTGTAAACTCAGTTACAGTGGTGCCAAGTTGGTAAGATCAGCGCAAGTATACTATAATTTAATATCAAGGGATGGAATGGAAAGAGCAAGGAAGAACTGCATAACAAAGATTAACATCAAAAAGAACCGTGACATTGGGCAATAGGCCGCGGTGGATGCCAAATTAAGAGACCGCACTGAGTCGTTCGGCATCCTCCCATCTGTTCATTACATCGTGTTGTGTCTTTTTGGATCGTACATTGTGTGTGTCTTGATCAGATGATAGTAGAATCTGACGATTGTTGATATTGATTATGATATGACAATATAGTATCCTTGATTGTTATTTCTCTTGGCCTCTTTTCCACTTATATAGTAGGGTTCCCATGACATACGTTCGGAATTTCAAACTGCACCCTGGGGAGTTTAGTTTGAGTGCTGCCCCCTCCCATCTTTAGGTCTCGAACATTTTCAGCTCGTCAAAACTGTATGCTTTAGATCAGTGCTCTTATACCCTTTTCGTCGTGGTACACCCTTTTAACATTTACTCAAAAATCGGACACCCTTGACAACATAATACATAATACATAATCAGAGGTGGTCAAAGTAGTCAGGAAATCTACTCAAGTAGAAGTAGAAGTAGAATTGACTGACTTTAAAAGTACTCAAGTAAGTAAGTAGTTGTGAAAACGATCCTAATTCGTTCACATGGATTGTAAAAAGGTGCAAATTGAGCTATGCGAAAGGTGACGAGCTTGATTCATATTGATGCATACCAACAGGTATCCAATTTTCGATAGCATAAGCATTCATCCGCATCATGATAGTATTGATATGAAAATGCGATGCTAATCCTCTGTTTTCTCGAACAGCACGTTTCAGAAAATAGAATGGTACGGCGCCATCCCCCATATTATAAGGACCGTAGTTTAGTCGAAGAGCAATACGGATAAGTTTTAAAGGATACGCTATAGTTTAGTCGGAGAGCAATACGGAGTTGTATCGGATGAGGTGTGAACACTTTGCGCGATTAGTAAACGTTAATAGAAAATATGGTGGACCGTAAAAAATGCCATATTGTGTAGCTTTTTTTCCGGAAATTAAAAGCATTACTACACATACTTTTATAATTCAACATGTATGTTATCCAGAAAACAGAACTGATATTAATTATAACTCAAAGTATATGATACTGCGAATTTAAAGTAAAATATAAATACTACTTCTAAAAGTGGAGCATGTATTTCATGCCTTTAGTCCAGAAAGTTTCAAAGGTGGTATGCTAAAACAGCTCTAAAACTACAACAAAAAGTAAGAGTCCACTTTTCCAGATTAGGACACGCCATGGACATGCTCGATTACGATATGACAAGTAAATGCTAGATTGCGAAACATCAGTTTCAATCGTTATGATGATCCATATATACCGTGATGAATTATTTCATATGGGCGAAGGGTGACATTGTGG
>ATSW01079058.1:0-10157 GCA_000444245.1 Botryllus schlosseri
TCTGTTTGCCATGGAAAAATTTGAGTTATATGTCTATGGCAGATTTGTAACAGTAGAAAGCGATCACAAACCTCTGGAAGTGATCACAAAGAAAAGTCTGGTTAATGCACCAAAACGGTTACAGCGCATGTTACTTCAACTCCAAAAGTATGACTTCGAGGTGATATACAAGCCTGGATCACAATTATTTGTGGCGGATACGTTGAGTCGTGCGTACATTCCGAAGTCACCCAAAGACGCAGAAACTGCCGATGTGTTTGATATCTTTCAACAGATTGAACATATCGACATG
Source organism: Botryllus schlosseri (assembly GCA_000444245.1). Classification (NCBI taxonomy): domain Eukaryota; kingdom Metazoa; phylum Chordata; class Ascidiacea; order Stolidobranchia; family Styelidae; genus Botryllus; species Botryllus schlosseri. The sequence continues at coordinate 293 of ATSW01079058.1, forward strand.
TTGAACGATATACCGGTATCAAGCTCCACGCTCAACATGGTCAGCCAAGCAACAATCTCTGATTCTGTCATGAACACGTTAATCTCTTTTATAAAACATGGGTGGCCGAATGAAGCCAAGCTGGTACCCCAATCAATTCGAAATTTCTACTGTTTTAAAGAGGAGTTGACATGTCACGATCAACCGTTCTGAAGGGTGATCGTATTGTCATACCGTCGTCCATAAAAGGCACTATTCTGAAGCGACTTCATGCCAGTCATGTTGGAATTCAAGGTTGTGTACGCCGGGCTCGTGAATGTTTGTATTGGCCCAACATGGTTAACGATATCACGGACTTCGTATCAAGCTGTCCCACATGTGGCTTACACCAACCCAACCAACAGAAGGAAAGTCTGATTTCACATCCGGTACCAGGACGTCCTTGGCAAATAATCAGTAGCGATTTATGTGAATTTGACGGACAACATTATTTGATTACAGTTGATCACTACTCGGATTATTTTGAGGTAGATCGACTAACCTCACAGACTTCTACAGCAGTTATTCGCCGCTTAAAATCACATATGGCACGTCATGGAATCTGCGAGAAATTGATTACTGACAATGGTCCATGCTATGCTGCTCATGACTTCGAGGCATTTGCAAAGGAATACGAGTTTGAACATGTGACCAGCTCTCCAGGACACAGCCAATCGAATGGAAAGGCGGAATCAGCTGTCAAAATCTTCAAATCGTTACTTCGTAAAGCAACAACTGACAAAAAAGACATAAATATTGTACTGTTGGATTGGAGGAACACTCCAGGCGAGACTGTTCCTGGCTCTCCAGCACAGAGGCTATTTGGAAGACGCACCAAGACCTTGTTGCCAATAGCAACTAAACTGCTTGAGCCGAAAATTGTTTCTGATGTCATTCCATCGCTTATGGATAGGAAAAGAAAACAGGCAAAGTATTACAATCGTGGTGCAAAAGACCTCGCCCTGTTGAGTCCTGGTCAACAGGTTCGATTCAAAAGGACAGAAAATGGCTTGTGGCTCGAAGCGGTGGTGATTAAGCAACTGAATGATCGATCGTACATTGTTAAGGCGACAGATGGAACGATCTACCGACGCAACAGAAAGTTTATTCGAACTACTGTAACTCGCCCGCATGTTGCATTTGACTTTGACGACATTTCGATTGCCAGACCAGCAGTAGTGAACAGCGGCACTAATGGGTCGTTATCTGGTTCCAGTAGCAGCAGGCCAAGCCGTACAGTTATTCGACCAGCATACTTGCAAGACTATGTTACAACTTGATTCGTTGCTGTAATTTATATCCTAATTCGGTTCGCTTCGTTTTCTATTATTTTGTGATGTTTTGAGAAGGGGATGTTACGTGGGTTATTGTATGTATTATTATGATGATGCTTCCCTGTAAAATAGCAAGGTATGACGTCATGCCTTACCCAACTGTGCATGACCGCATTACTCGTGCTTGACCGCTTCTTGTCTTATCTCATCTCTGGTTGATGGCACATGGAAGCCATAATAAATGTACAGCAAGAAACACTATCCATGACTGCTGAGTGCCTAGCAGAATAGCCTCGGATACCAATTGTCTAGTATTGAGTATGACCCGGCCGGAGATCGAACCCACGACCTATCGATCGAGAAGCCGGACGCAGCACCATTACACTATTTTTCCTTTGAAATATTTTATCCCGCATGAATGAAATATGCGATACGAATAAATATAATCGCGATTTCGGTCACCTCAAAAATATGAAAAACATATATCGAAACAATACGACGATCGATCGAGAAGCCGGACGCAGCACCATTACACTATTTTTCGTTTGAAATATTTTATTCCGCATGAATTCATGAATGAAATATGCGATACGAATAAATATGGTCGCGACTTCGGTCACCTCGAAAATATGCAAAACATATAATCGGAACAATACCCGCCATTTCCGATTTCCGGTACGGGAGAAAATAATTCAAATTCCACAAATAAGGATGCGATAACAATTAACACGGGCCAGGGAAAACATGACCAGTTCGCCCAAAGACAGGGGACACGAAACAAACAAGGCCCCCACCAAAAGAACGCACGATATGTGGTGATGGGGGTCAACAGACAACACAAAAAATAGGGGCGCACTGGCGAGGTCAGACTGCAGGCATTATAATAACAATTGTGGTGTGGAGAAATGAAATTTTGAGTCATGAAGTGGAGGAACTCCTCCCCCTGGCATTTGGGCACCACTCGGAAAATTAAACTCAAAAAACTAAGATTACGCCAAGGTCTCTTTTATGTTAATGTGGGAAGGAGTTCCGTGAATCGAGCCTGTGTCCATGTGCCTGCAGTCGAACCCCGTGATGGCTAGCGGATTAGGCTAAAATACCGGGGAGTAAGACACATAACAAATAAAGAACACGTGAAGGGAGGGTCAAGTCCTCTCGTGGTCTCGTACACTACACCAAGCTTTCCAGACGCGATGAGAGCCGCGCTGAGAAGCGACCACGGCTCGCTCGGAGACCAGCCTGGACTCGAGGACTGAAACACCCATCGCACGTAAAGTGGTCAGGTTCTCGGGGTGGTAACTCCCCAGGGACCCGACCGCGAAAGTGTGCATCTCCACCTCCTTGTCCGTGGCAAGGCGGAGAGACTCACAGAGGTCCTTGTACTTTGCGTGTTTCAGCGCAACGGCAGCGTCCATTCTGGCTACTCCATTCTCGAAGGGGCACACCGCATCGATGACTAAGACCCGGCGACGATCCTCTAAGATGAGGTCGGGTCTCAGCCGCCTGTTGGCCCATGTGACGTGCTCCTTACAAACGCGGTCCACATCACATCTGGAAAAAGAAGAGGAGCGTGGTATACAATCCAGGAGCACCCCAAGTACCGAATTGTGCCTGTTCGTGATGCTATCCATCACTGGCAGGCAGTGGTTCAGTACGTGGGGCAGGGTCTCAGTATGCTGTCCGCACTTGCGACATACCATACTTGGCTCCACACGCTTCCTAAACCGACCCCGGATAGACCGGAGCGGCAGAAGATTCAGACGAGCTTTAAGCATCCAGCTACGCTCGACTGCCGTCAGGACGTTGGAAGACAGGAGGAAGCGGTTGGAGCTCCTGTACCGGCTGTGGCACTCAACAGTTTTACCCTGGTCGGGAAGCTCCATCCACCGTGTCTTCCAATGTTGGTTCACCTTCAGGTGAAGGAATTTAGTTAGACGGCCCAAATCCTGACAGCAGTCGTCGCCTAGTGCCAACTGATAGAGCCCGTCTTCGGTCACGAACCAGCGAGCACCGAGACGTCTAGCGACGGGTCGGACCTCGGTCCAAAGCCCGTAGGCGTCGCCGTACGCTCTGGAATCGTGCCCTGTTAGACTCGTACAGTTTAAAAATTCGACTGTCAGGGTCTTCGACGCCTCTGGGACTTGGCAAGTTCTCCGGACGACCAGCGCCAACCTTCCACGCGCAACCGCCCGCACAGAGGGGTCAGTGGAATTGACCATCGTGACGGCCTGGGAAAGCCTCAACACGTCCGCTTCGCAGCAGAGGTTGGGGATTCCCAGACCGCCAGTCGACAGCCCAGCATGAAAGAAGGGCTGACACGCTCTGTTAGGGAGGCGGAATTCCGCCTTCACCAACGTGCGGATACGCGCATCCAGGCGACGCAGATCGCTGCGGAAAAACTTGCGGATTCTCAACTGAAAGAGGATTCTTGGAATAACGAATCTCTTCAGTGCGAGCAGCTTCTGAAATGAGGTGAGGTGTGACAGAAAAAGCCTGTCACAATAGGCCCCAAAAGTTTTAAGGGCCTCCCCACCTTTCGAGGTTGCCTGGTAGCCCACGTTCTTGCCCAGGTATCGCCAGAAAGAGTCACGATCGAGGACCCGGACCTCTTCACCATCAAGGCGGAACGGGGCCGAGTCCACGATCGATCGGCTTCCTTTGAACCCCAAGGCAAGAACACGACACCCTGCGGATTTGAATTTCATACCAGACCACCGAGAAAATTCATCGCACAGATCTAATTGCGCTTGAAGCTGGTCGCGAGACGAAGCACACAGACAGGTGTCATCTGCGTAACCCTGAACTCTGACAGTGACGCCCTCCACCGCGGAAAACCGATAACCGCTGCTCTGAAGCCCAGCAACGCCACGCAGGAGAACCTCCATGACCAGGTTGAAGGTGATGGCCGATAACGGGCAGCCTTGACGGACGCCCTTTCCCACTGGAATGGGGTCAGTCGGACCAGAACTGGTCGCGACTGAAAACACGTTAGACGCGTAGATATCGGTCATCACCTCCACCAGATACTCCGGGGCGTTAAAGTGCTTCAGGACCTCGATCACGGATCCATGCCGAACGGTACCAAACGCATTGCGGATGTCAAGGCAGGCTAGATAAATATCCTGCCTTGACGACTTGGCATCCGCAAGCAAGGACTCAAGCATGAACACGTGCTCGAAGACCCCCTCTCGCGGAACAAACCCCTTTTGCTCCATAGAGATGACATCTCCATCGGATGCCCAGCTCTGAAGACGGCGAGCGATTACGGACGCGTAGATCTTATACAACGTCCTGGATAGCGCTATGGGTCTCCAGTTGTCAACGTCTTGCATGTCGCCGTCGCGGTCCTTTGGAATTAGGATTACCCGCGACGAGCGCCACTCAAGTGGAATTCGTCGGCAACGCCTACAGATTTCGAAAAGTTCAGAGAGGATTTCTCCCTTGGGGTCCAAGCGTTTCCAAAATCCATAGGTGAGACCATCGGAGCCTGGCGAACTACTTGTGTTCAAGGTCGCCAGCACTCCCGTTACCTCTAAAGAAGTAATCGACTCGTCGTCAACAGCAGAAGCCTGGTCGCCCTGGTAACTGTGCTGAGTCATCCACGAAGGAAAAGCAGCGTCACTATCGGAAACCGCGGCAGCAGCGTCAGCGCGAAATTTCCGCTCGATGACGTCAGCAGGAATTTTGCACCGTTTACTGCCAGAATCATCCTCGATGATCTGTCTGACCGTTTCCTTCTGATTGCGCCAGAAAGCGGACCGTAGATGTTGGGCTGTCCCAGACCGATACTCGCGCTGGCTATTTAACTGGTTTATTTTAGGACGTCGTTGTGCTTCGCGCGAGTATCTGTTCTTAGGGTGGCGTTTATGGCCTGGAGGGCGGCTGCAGTCAGAAGCACGGTCAGTCCAGAGCTCCAACTTACGTTCAAGGTGCCCGAAAGCCTCGATGTTGTGAGGACAACCGGAAACCAAGTCCGCAAGCTCCGAGCGCAACTCGCGCAGATCGACTTGTGCACGAGGTGGGCTCGGTTCGGGAGAAGGCCCGTCGACATTTAATTCGTCACGTGCACTCACCGAAGGAGGCAATCTCGTCGGGCTTTCACAGCGATCGACAGATCCGGTAACTTCATGGAGTTCGACCGCTGATTCAGCCGTCACAGAGCGAGTCTCGCCCGCGAGTGAGCGCGAAGGGGACACGCTCTGACCGACGGGAGGCGAGTCTACGATGTTCGGACTCGATCCCGCCGACGATATCTGTTTCGGATCATCGCTTGTGGTGGGGAAGGGACTACCCCGGTCCAACCCGGCAAGAAGCTCTTGAGTAGCGCCGCGGCTGCCGGGCTTCGAAAGCGAAGGAATAGGGCCTTGTGAAGAGACAGGGGCCAAACGACTCTTCACTAACGTTTGGGGTGGGGAGGGACTAAAATCCCTTGGGGGAAAAACCACGATTTTTGGGGTTGTGGTACGACGGCCTAGGGACTGTCTACTATACCCGGCAGTCAAAGGCCAGGCGCGGGCAGCAGGTAAGGCCCCAGCGACTGTCCTACGGACCGGGAATCGGCTAATAGGGATCGGAGACGGGGTTCGGGGGGCAAAAGAATTTGGTGACGTCACGACTGTTGGCGAGTGCCGCGGCCCAGAGAAGGTAGTGGAAGAAGCGGGGATTGAGGCAAGTCTGTAGTTCACTCGGCGTCGAGGGGTCGGCCACGTTGGAAAGGCCGGCCATTGGTATCTATCGTTGTTGAAATCCCTGAAAATGTATTTGGTGAAGGTATTGAGAGATTGTAGCCTATTGTAGAGAATATAGTCTATTTCGTGCTATGAGTCCGATACCAAGTCCGCCGCTGGGTGGGAACCAGGTCATCTACTCGTTGAATTGACTTTCGACTGAATTCAAGTCGCTATACCAGACACGGGCTTGGATTTGGACACGATCTCAAATCCGTTCCGGGTTCGGATTTGGATCTGTTATTGCACCGATCTTACCATGAACGTTACAAATCATGTCCGAATGGTTGCACCGATGCCTGCTCACACACATCTCATGGAAAGCCAGTTTCGTAGGATGTTTTAGTGACCAAACCGATCCGCAAAATTTGGAAATTAAAATCCAGCAGATATTTTCAATTCAGAATCCAAATTAGGGATGGGGGAAGGGAATCTCGGGTAATTCGAAGTTTGAGCCTAAGTCGATATTCATGCATTGATACAAATGGAATGCATCCTGGTCATCGAAAATAATGTAACGTTACCGATATATAATTCAATCGGATATTGAGCAATCGTCCAATATGGTCCAGACGTCAGCGGCGTCAAGGGTTCTATATAAGTCCCAGTCCCTGCTCATCGAACGACATCATTAAATACGCAACGCATTGTTAATTGATGACACTTGAAGGTGTGTCGGACAACAATCTACTTTAATCGCATGGAGGTTTATCTGATTCGGCATTCGTATCACCTGAATCCGTATTCGAAATTTCAGAGTGGGTTAAAGTAATCAGAGCCCGTTCTATATGAGAACTGTCTACAATGTCTACTATAATGCAAGTATAGAAATAGCCGGTGAAACCACATCCAAAGGAACTAGGAAATATAGGTCTGAACAGTACTCAATAAGGTGGAAATAGTCTAAAAGCATAACTACTTGAACAAGTAGTGCGACACGTAGACGACACGTACTTGAGCACTCCGTAAAAGTAGAAGTACTTTGATAATGGCCACATTTTCTAAATTCACGAGTCGATACGAAAGACCATTTTGGCGAGACTGGGTGCGGTGGCCTTGATCTCATTTGGTGTGCATGGGCACGAATCATATATATTTGGTAACGATTCGAATCACTAATACTATGTTAAACTTCAATTCATGTAATTTACCAATTCCAGTCGAAATGGCGCAGCGTTTTAGCGCCGTCTTCAACGCGCACGGTGGCTCCACCGTTTTTCATGTTCATCATTTTGTAATCGCTTGGACTTTTCTGGACAACAAACACTGGTATACCGTCGATACGTCCTTGGTATTCAGCCACCCGAGCAAAATATAGCATGAGGTTGTTTCGCGTGAAATAGTTGCGATAATGGTCGTCCCAAAACACCTCCATCGTGGAAAAGTCCTCTCCGTCCAGGGAGTCACGTGTCAGCTCGTTTGCAACCGTGTTTACGTGGACTCCGTCGCGGGTTTTCGAAGGGATTGAATTTCGAGTGAAGCGTATATGAAATGTGCTCAGCTTCATATTAACATATAATTGCTCTACTAGTAAGGAATAATGTCTAGCTCCATACAAACTGTAAATAAAACAGGGAGACGTTGTCCCAGTAGCGATTAAGAGGGTTTGTATCTACAATAGCATAGGATATCCATTATATATGCTGTAAATCATGTATTTCGCCGATTTTTACCATAGCACAGGGCGCAAATCAGGTAAACAAAGAGGTGGTTAGAGTAGTCAAGAAAGCTACTCATGTAGAAGTAGAAGTAGTGCTTTGAAAAGAAAGCGAAAACTACTTCAAGTGGAAATATGATATGCTGAATTTGAATCTACAGAAGTGAGTAAGTAGTTTTATAAAGTAGTCATGAACACGCTTGTTGTATCCGGTAGTAACGGGTAGTCTTTATTGAACCGGATATAATTTCGATTGTGTATTAATTATATATATATATCCATGAATAAATTTCGTAACACGCGCATATATATTTATGCAATCCGGGAGTATAACAGCGTGGCATTTCTTATCAGATATTTGTGCGAAGCACGAAGTCTTATCGAATGTTTCTTAGAAATGTGTTATAGAACGGAATACATTAGATATTGGTTACCTAAATAGGGCCTACTACATACCAGAAAAGGGCCATCACAACGAAACTAACAATAAATCAATTCAGTTTTATTAGTGATTATTACTTGTTACTTAGCCTGAACGAGCGATATCTTATCCTATAACCAAATACCATGCATGTACGTAGCAACTGGCGCGAAGTGGCCAAACCATCATACTCTACGCGTCTACTGAAATACAAATGCCACGTAACAGTTAGACACATCCATGAAATCACCATATCTGATCAACTAATCAAATACAATGTTCAATAGCGCGTACGTAGAGTGTCGGAAGTCCGTAACTCGATCTTATATCGACCACGAGTGATTTCAAATTGTTCATTATTTACATGCAAATGATGGGTAACACATTACACAACCACGATATGCAATATTACAACAGCAGCCAAATGTATAGGTGGTTGCGATCATTACAGCAACCGCTGAACTGTGATGATAAGTAGGATACTGGCCCTAAACGGAGGAGTGTCCGTTACTCAACAACTGTACTATGTAAATAACATTAGGGCAACCCAATATCTTATAACCTCTCAACGTAAGAACCATCAAATCGCCCTATTCCGAATATAAAGAAATAATCAACAAAATTTCCTGTGAAAATACACTACTGTGCCAACCAGGCATACGCTCAATACAGACAATGTACAATGTGATGCCTAGATCTGGATCCCCACACGGGAAAACCGAATGCCAAATAAGAAGCTAACATACAGACGCAGTCTGTAATCTAATTTCGAATGTGCGGCCTGCATATGTGATTTCCTTTCGATAACCGATAGCCTTTTGTCGTTTAGCGAAAACAGGCATTTGTGATAATAATAATCGACGCTTGTTCTTATTCTTTCCACTGTTATCATATCTGCAGTAGGTAAATGCATAGCATTGTAGTTCTTATTCTTTCCGCTGTTGTCATCACTGCAGCAGCTAAATGCAAGCCATTGTACCGACTATCAAACTGCGGGACGAGTACAAAGCATCTGCAAATCGACCCTTTAAATTCATATTTAGGTTACGCCAGGTTCCTTCTTGTTCGTGCATAATATTATTTAGAAGAGCTTCTTGGAGGTACAGAACTTCAATATACAACTAAATAGTATATTCATAATGAAATGAACCCGAATATTTTGGGCTGACACTCGTCAGGGGTAATCGTCAGCAACTAGTAGAGAATTGGAAATAAAATTTGTGATAAGCTCAAAATGCATGCTTCATCATGTGATGTATTAAATAGTATTACACCCTGCATTTCTAGAGATAGTAGGCCTAGCGACCTCTTTATGACACTGGAATAAACCTACCAGAAAACAGAAAATCTTGTGCAAATTCCAATAGCTTTTATCATCTTTTTTTTCTCTTTTTAGTACAGTATTGACTTGAGCCCAAACGATGTCGAATTTTTAATCCGATACTGATAAAACTGATAACTACCAGTCTACCACCTTCACTGATAATCTTCTGATTTCATCAGCCGATATTCGAAAGATATGGCGTCTAGCTTACGGCGCATTTAAAAAAAGAAATATATCAATATTCCTATACTAGTAGCCTCCGATAATAGTTCTGAATCACGTCTGACTTCACGGGATTGTTAATACCGATGTTTCTTTTAAAATGTGATATCGGCCAACTCATAATGATTGGTTGTTCTCCAGTACTGCCTGTAAAATGGTGCCGTTTTTCTGACTAGACTCTTGTCCAATGGCCGAAGCGGTGACCCCTACAGTGTCGGACAC
>ATSW01079060.1:0-10364 GCA_000444245.1 Botryllus schlosseri
GGCGATAATATCCCCGACACTCAAGGCAATTTCGCTAGGCCTTTGTGGAACGTGATCGTACACGGCTCTTTGCAAGTGATCGAACTGCTCAATGTAATAGTATCTATCGTCGAGGGAGTGGGCATCACTGGTCGGGTCTGCGTGGTGAGCTTGCATCATCTCGTAAACCAAACGCGACATCTGAACAAATAACTTATGCTTATCGCAGTATTTAATATTCCTATTCCTTCGACATGACAATGCGCAATATCTGACGGCCTTTCTTGCTAGATACGTCTTTACAGTGTATGCATACATAGAATTCATAATTAAAAAGATTACTCACGCCAGATGAGAAAGTTCCTATGAAAATATCACATTTTGAGAGAAGAGTTACATCTGTCATCAATCCGACCACGCCTTTCAAAGAATATCTGCCGCCGATGCTGGCCGTCATTGAAATATCCTTGTCCCCAATGAAATGGTACTCAGTACCTGGAATGTGAGGAATGAGCTATCGGTGGTTACATTGATTTTATCCGCTCCTCAAGACAGACAACGCGATACATAAAACACAGTGCGATGCATGGTGAACTGATAGAATGTCCAAACGACCAAGTGCGATCTCTCAATCTAAAAGGAACTTCAGCCTAATGCTGTAACAGTGTTTGAACGTATGACCTTTCCGTTGTCTTTTTAGACGCCCTTTACTTGTTCTTTTCCTTCGCTTTCCTGGTCTTCGCCATTCATCGGTCTTTTTCTAAGCTTTGCGGTGAACATATATGACCGCAAACATATATGGGACCGCAAACTAGTTTTAGATGGTCCGTGAAAGAGTAATGCGTCATCACGATACTACAAAATGAGATTATCGTTTGGGAATACCATCGCGAGTGGGTCTGTGACCTTGACTCTTGACTATACCTTGCTTAGTCATTAGTTATCTTAGTTTACTCCAGTAAGGATTTTCGAGCGTGAATAGGGGATGGCAGAAGAGTATCCCAAAACGCCGTTACACTCAGCGAACAATTTTCGCGGTGCGAGCTACTCAATGCGATGTCAGGACCCCATGGTATTGTATGATGGAGACAAATTACTGATTTGATACTCGATTTCCAATTTTTAATCATCTGTTTCGTAAATTCAGTCTTGATGTCTGCTTGATACTCTAGTGTTCCCGGATTATCACGCACCGCGACTTGTAAATGTGCAATGTGCATACTGCATGGTTTAATTCGTTATGGGCATGGCACAGTGTTTAATTCGATTATTCGATTCGTTTCAACGGGAAAATATTACATTCTGATAAACTTGATCGACATCGGATGAACTGGTAACGAGTGCACCAATATCGAACGTCAAACCATTGGCCATTTGGCACAAATCGAATTTCTATTGATCAGGTCGTGATGTCCGACCACATTGCTCTTACTACAGTTACAGTTGAATAATAATCGCCTATTTAAAGATTGAATTGAGCTGTATGGCTTAATGTTAACGAGTACAGTGCCAGTGTTAAAACGCCGCATCAGAATTATCACACTGTACACAGAAAATGGCATGGAGTAAAGTGCGTTCTAATGCAACCACGATGTTATCGACAATTGTCAAGTATACATTATGACGTAACACGCCGACACGGCGGCACCTATGACTGCGTTGTGCATCCATGTTACTGACGGCTGACAGACTCTAGATTACTATAGATAACTAACCTACGGGTAAATTCAACGTTGTTATTAATAATACTTGGGTATATTGCGGGTCGACTGTATACCGCCCGCTGTGCTCAGTTTGCAAGGACAGGACTATTCGACATCTGGACATATCGATATCGAAGATTTCCGCTAATATACGACAATCATTTTGTGCCTACATTTCATCGTCGACGATCTTTCTGCGAGCGCAAACGCGAAAAGACTTATTCTCGTAATTGCGAATATAGTTGGACTCAATCGGCTAAATCAGGCGTTTTTTCATTTTCAGGAGGGGGTAGGCTACAAAGCAAGAAATCGTGTGACAATTAAACACGCGAAGCGTGAAGAAAAATTTTACTACTCTTTTAGTTTATTGTAATGTATACGACGATTTACTAAAAATGTGATCTGGATCTGCCAATGCGTCGGAACTGATATTTTAGTCATTACATCCCAAGTGTCGCGGCCAGACTAATCATATTTTTGGTTGGCCTTGCAAGTTCACAATCTGAGCAACTCAATTTCGATAATATAACATGATTTCGATAATAAAATGGGAAATTAGCTCGCGGGCTACTCGAAACCTTCTCGCGGGTCACATATTGCCCGCAGGCCGTGGGTTGCCCACCCCTGATATAGACAAACACCTTCGATAGTTTTCAGAGCCGGAGCCGGAGCTAGTGTATGATAGAAGAAAGCTCCGGAGCCGGAGCTGGAGCAATGCAAATTTACGGCTGCTCCAAAGCCCTGCCTATGTCAAATCTTCAAAATTCCGGACATTTGGCATATTTTAGAAATTCCTCCCGGACGCTAGCTTGAACGGTGAAATTCCGGACATGTCCGGGAAATTACGGACGTATGGCAACCCTAGTATACGCGCAATTGCCTACAGCACATGAAGGCTTAAGAACCCCTGTTAGAGGAGGTCGTCGAAACGACCAAGTATCTCCAATACTGGAATGGTAGGACTATACACTGGCTATTTACCTGACTTTGGCTTCTTGAAATATGCCCGGCTCGTCGGTAGCTATGTAGACATGCCTCGTTTGAATCTGTGGCTCTCCAGTTATTTCCCGCTTCAACGACTCTTTGTCGAACCAGTCAATCACGAGTTCCATATACTCGGACAAATCATGGGACGCTGCCTCCGAAATAATCTTGTCCGTTCTTCTCACGTGTATACTGAATCAAAACAAATAAGGTCATTGGTCACACAGCACAGGAAAACGCGCGAACTTACCCTGCAATAGGCCTTTCAAACCCTACTTTTCTAGCGGCGTCTGATATCTCTGCGGTAAGCCAGTTTTGAGGCCGGATCAGATACGAAACGAGTTGTCCCATCCACCACGCAGGCGGATCTCCGTGGTGCTGCACCAATTTTTTCGAGAGCTGTTTCGGTATTCGCAGTGGCATGTACTCTGGAGTTTTGTGCCAATGCAATGCTTTCACTTTGACCGTATCGACCGCTTCTAAATCCTGCGCCGTTACCGTAGCTGTGAAGTTGTACGGTAGAGCAAACTATTGCACTCATTGAGTTATACACTCTCCTAAGTCTGGAATAATAATTTGTTTATGAATATTGTATTTAAATATATCATTATTGAGCTCAAAGACAACCAGCATTTTTTTGTCTACGTATTATGTAAAAACTCCTTATTTTTATAACGCTAAATGGACTACTCAAAATATGACGATAGTACAGCTCTAAAAGTAAGCATAACTGGTACATTTTGTCTGTGTTTTTTTCTCCTTGCGTCCTTCATTTTGTATCTCGATGATAAATTATGAGCATCTAGCCTTGAAAACATGTAGTGAAAGAAAAAAATTGAGCATGGTCGATTATATACTGGTAGTCGTATTAGTTAGAAATATTACTGAAGTAACTATGTGGTATCAACTTCGCGATAAAATCAACAATGAAGACGCTCACTTGCCCACAGCACCGCGTCATCGAAATTGCCGACACACGATTTGCTGCTAATTGGCTTGAACACAAAGTCCCAGGCGCTGTTCGAGTACGCCCAATGACTGGAATCCAGGATTAGCGTCCTTCCAGTTCCGACAGCCAAAGCGAAGCATATGGCTGCGTGATGCAGCTGACACGCGAAGCCACATTTCCATCCGAGGCCACACAACAGTTTTTTCGCCGCTGTGCAATTTGACGGCTCCTGAACGCAAAGTCAAAGCATCAAGGCAAGCGGTCATTAACAGGACAGGAAAAATAATGTGCCTGCTGCCTTTGAATCATTTCGCGCACAGTAGCTTTCATCTCGTCCAATACACCAGTCGACTTCTCAGCTCGCGAACGCTGCCAGAGCTCGATTTCCGAGAGAATGACACTGCAGAAAGGAATAACTAATAACTATATGATTGGACCAAGCGGAAATCAATTCAAATCATTTTCCATTCTGTGTGATTCGAATCAGGCATGTCGAATCAAATCAACATTAGGCCTCTTTTCCGAAAAAATGTGAATGGTTGATTGATTGATTTCGATTGATTGATTATGCCCTCAATAAGACTTTTAGGCGATACGTTGAATTTATTCCAAAGAAATACTGTAGCCACGAAACATGCTTAAGTACTGGTTTTAAAGGTTTTAAAACAGAATGACCAACCAGCTCTACCTTCTTGGTATTGCAAATATTGTTCCAAGTTCTCTTTAACATCCAGGGCTTTTTAAATGCGTGGATCAGTCGCAATATTACTTTCGCAAGTCTGTTTTTGTGACTTTGACTTTGCTTTGCAAGTGCCAAGGAAATGTAAAACATTAACAAACTGAAACTGTACTTTCGATTTAGAAGGAGGCAAACATGTCCTCGGTTTGGGTGTTGAAAATATGGTGCGACTAATCAACATGAATTATCATATTATGGCCTGTTCCTATACCAACCGAGTCGTGAGAGCTACGCGTAGGTATTGCGTGACGCCGTAACGCTTGGAACTTGTTCTGACTGCATATGATGTTTGTATATTGCCTACGCGATCGACGGCTTGGTTTTCAGGGCATAGTATGGTATGGAAGTATGGTATGGTATGGAACTAAATTCCGGTATGGAATATGGAAATGTGCAAGTTTGGTATGATATGGAAGTTTCCCGACAATGGTATGGAATTGTTTTTCCATACTTCTATACTTTTTCCATACTTTGAAAGTTTTGCCACTTTTTGCCACAATGATCCCACTTTCGATTTGTAAAATTGATCGCATACCTCAAAAAATCGTCCACTTTCTATGTTCATACCTCAAATTGCGATTGCGACAAATGAATGAAAATAATTTTAATGATGATTATTCCAATCATAAAACGAATGATATTCGACCGCTGTTGCGTTGCAACTTGAATTATTTCGCTTATCTTAATTTCCACTCCGTAAGCTACAAATGCAGTTTTAAAATCGTAGACGCTGAGAATTTAGTAGATACATGGATATTTATATAAATTTGTTGAACTTGGAAATAATTTTATACGCTTTGGTCGGATGATCATCACGCAATAACTATTTGACGTAACCACCATTGTAATTAAAACATATGTAGTATGTAGCTTGTTTTGGAGGGACGTTACGATATGCCGGCCTCCAGCACACATTGTAAGTTCATAAAATCTTGTTATCTATGATAGAAGAATGGAATGGATACCCGGCTGTTGGCTAATGAAACTAATATGTGTGAGTGTTTGACCCACAGATTGGCGGGGAAATCGGACATTTGATCCGCTGTTGTAAAATGATTGTAGCGATGTGGAATGATATGCAAAGATATATTCTAATGCAGGGGGGTTTCCAACCGGCGAGGAGTTTAGGGGTTTACTGTTGGGAATACACACTTGAAAAAAATATTCTTTACATTGTTAACCTCGTTTATTGGAAGTCTTTGTGAAATTCCGATCGTATATCTAATATTTCTCAGCTCATTTGCAATTCAGCAATTTGTATTATTAGTGCCTCCAATTAGCGGGAATCAACTGGACAGCAGTGCGCGATCTTTCGTTTAGGTTGTTATTCATATGCATGCGAAATAGTTTGATTGAAACCTCCTGGTTCGTTATAATATGATATCATATGTACATGAAGATCGCGGACTCGCTAATTGCTTGCATAGCCGTACTCGTTACAGATGAAATAACATATTTATTTCTTTTCGAGTTATAGTATTGCGTGCGAGAGTGTAGTTCATGGCAGCGTAAATCTACCACACTCATAAGTTCGTCAACACCAGGAAGTTTATCTGACCTATTCGGCATTTACACATGTAAATTGATGCTACCTCGCAACATTTGAAATAATTTCAACTCATTTACATTTTGCTGTCGGTTTACATATACATTTACGGATGCGCAACACTGCATGAATGGTCGCCAGTTCACTGCTCATGCATTGCGCGCTTTTCAACTCTGGGGGTCTCAACTTTCGCCAAGAACAACTCTTCACAAAATTACGTCTTTCCAAATTTTAATGCAGGGGCAATTTTAAAGGGGGGAAATAAAGATTTTCAGGATGTAAGGAATGAAGAAAAAAGACTGAGAACCACTCTTCTAATTTGAAAATACCTTTGTCTTATGTAATTCTGTAGATTGTGTCACTACTAGAAGTGCGTTACCACACTAGATTTGCATGTCATGAGATTCTGTTGTGATTTCAAAAGATCCCATGTTTACTGTCTATGTTTTACCTTCCGTCCTCCGTCATTAGACAACCTGCATCGCTGACGACATATGATATAAATACAATGGTGATATCATTGGCGCATCAGGGTTGTTTAAATGGATAATTTCAACACAAATAATTGGAATATAAACGCCGAAACATTTCCACGCATCAAATATAGAATATCGCTTGAGAGGTTGGGCAAGTTGCGAAAGTATGGAAATAGTATCAAATATGGAATGTAAGCATGTTGCTATGGTATGGAAAATTGTGAAGTATGGTATTGAACGATTCGGGAGGGTATGGAGTATGGAAGTTTTCCATTCCATACCATACCATGCCCTGTTGGTGTGTACATTATAGGGTTATGACTTGAAAAAAAAATCTGCCTGAAGCACGAATGAATGAACATTTTGGTATAAATTAGGAAAATTATAATCATTTTGTTCAAATAAAAAAAATGTCCCGCACAAACTAACTTAAATTTTCGACATTGGTCCAAATATAGAAAAAAATACAATTCAATGGTATTCATTACTACAAATTTAATCTTCAAATATATAAAACCGATATCTCACACCTTGACCGATAACCCCAATACATTCAGCCGATATTCAAAAGAAGTTGGATATAGATAAGCACATTTTCAAAGCTTCAGAGCATTTATTTGAACATGTTTACAGCCACCATTATACTTGAACATGAAATAAACTAGAAATGCTGCATCCGAGCACTTGTAAATCGTAAGCTATAGGAAATATATCAATGTTCTTAGTCTAGGGGTCAAGGATTATAGTTTTTTGACTTCCTACCGCCATGTTGTGACGTCACAAAAATCGCCGATAATTTTTCAGCTGAAATGGCCGATACCGATAATTCCTTCAAAGCGTGACATCGTCTCGATATTATCGGCTCGCCAATAATCGGTTGGGTTCTAGTACATTCCATCTTTAGACATCTGGTTAGAATACCAGGCTTCCTGACTCGCATTTGCGATGAATAAGCATGATATCTCCAGATCTCCATCTGGGGATTTGGGAGTACGCAATCATGGCCCTTGAGCTCCATCTTGCATTGCGTATAGAGATGGATGTTTATGCCATTTGATTAGTGGTAATCTACTATTTTCTTTGAAAGAGCGGCATGCTCTGCAAAGCTCATAGATAAACTTAAAAGCATCCCTCCATCCTCGGTTTTCTAATATTGTCACCTGAAATTCTGACTTGGTGGACTGTAGGCTACCAAGTTTTCGTTGTGTTTTACCATATCATCTCCGAATTTGTAGCTGAGAGTTGCACTTGTTGAAGACGTTGGATTGGAAAACTCTGATATGTGCATTAAGAATCGATAATATGATGTTGGCAAATAATATAAGATGTGGTTTATGAAAACCTTTGCTCATCATTCCATTTTGCAGTTTCGAAACAACGCAATTCCGCCGTCCAGTATCAACAGACGCTGTGTCACGTATGATGTCACATTTTCAAATTTTACGATGCCTCATATTCCTCTAATCGGTTTTCTACTTTTCTACTTTCGCCTTTTCGAGCACCCAGTTTGATTAGTGTTAGACAAAATTAAATTATTCGATAGATACAGTCTACATCTAAAATCGAAATTAATAATTATTTATTAAATAAATATTTAATTTTGACTGTATAAAAGAACACGGTAAGATTAATTCAATCTGGGCAATTATACAATTCACCAAAATACTATTTTAAATATTCGCAATTGAAATTGTGTCAGTTAAAATGTGCAGGAGGTTTTTGTTTAAGCAGTCTTAACTATTGTGAATTTTGAAATCAGGACACAAAAGTTCATCATTTGTGACTACAGAACACACAAAATTTTGAATTCATTTTTAGTCATAACCCTAGTGTACATACAATATACACACCTATTCCTCATCATATGCTATTCCTCGCAAATCTAGCCACCCACTTTTTCCGTTTCCTAATATCCTCTGACAATAGACGATGTTTCTTGATAACTTCGTCTGATTTAATAAGACGCCACATCTCTTCGATCTGAACGCGTACTGCTCGGAGACTGTAGTCAATCGATTGCACTTCACGTGCTACTCTCTCGGTCCTTTCGTTATCTTAGTGAAGAGAAGACGATGAATTTCGTTTGCAATGTATGATCAAGTAACCAAATCCGAAATATTGCACGTGTACATTTGTACAACATATGCGGGCTGCACCTGCACGTCTGTGGAATTTAACCCTATAATGCCTGAGGAATTCGATGGATTACCACTTCCAAATGAATTTCCAAATGAACCGATCCGTATATAGCAGGGATGGCCAAACTGCGGTCGCATAAGGGAATTTGTGCGGCCGTCGACACGTAATTCAATTAGTATGTGTTGGCGGCCGTCGACTTGCAGATCGAATTTACGAATCGACTCCCGAATTTTTGAAAGATTTTAATTATTCTTGAAATTTTCTACGCGCTATGCGCGAATACAACTTCATTTTTGGATTATAATATAGTAAGTCCCTTTGCAATCTGAGCCCCACAGTACACATGTGAACAGCAGAGAAAAATGATGCGTCCTTTCTGGTACGTTTGGGCGATTTCAATATCTTTCCACCAAGTCGACATTCCGACAATCCTGATGGGACAGCATGCAACAAAGTGACTAATAACAATTAGTCAACCCGAAGATCCATCATCATTTATAACTTGCACTAAATTGCATCAAATATAACTTGCACCCCCTCCATCAATTCGACCGGGAATCAGATCACATGGGCTGAGAAAGGATAAATGTTTGATAGTAATATGTGAACCTACTATAATATTAATGACGAAATTCTTTCGTGAATCTGACCTTATAGATACTATTCATAACATTAACAGTCACGATTTCGGTGCGTATAGTAAGCCGATATCAATAAATAGATTAATCCGGAGCTCATCGGAAATGGACAATTGGACATGGACGGTTTAACATGGGTATTTGGCTTCCAGTTAGCCCATTACGACTATCTCCTGGAATGCGGCTGCGTGGGCTACATGAGTAATGGAAATGCGGCCGTGAATAGCTAAAAGGTTGGCCACCCCTGGTATATTTGGAGACAAATCTTCAATAAGTACAATGTTGTCTATTTTTATAATAGCAGAATGTGGCGACATGAATTTATGAAATAACACATGCGTCAAACACTCTTAACGAAAAGGTGTGTGTACGTAATTACGTATAGCCGTGTACCATCCGTGACTTATGGGTGTTAATTTACACAGATGGTACACGAAGCTATAACCAACCTTGAATTTACACCACGGAATAAATCAAACGAAACATTTTAACGGACACACGAAGGTATGCACGCAGGAACGTCGGGCTTCTAACCGCGATATATTCTTGAGGTTCTGTTTTCGTGTAGGCCTTTCACCTTTTGGGTACGAATCCACCCTCTTGTTTCTATCTGAATAGTCGAATTTATCTACCGGGTGCTGAGCGCACGGCGCAACGAGTCAAATTACAGAGGACACGCGTTAAGACATCAACACTCCACAGTCATCTCTTGCCACGGCGTTTGAAAAAAGATCTACTAGAACGTCAAGCGATGCATATCGCTCTCGTCAAGTACCATGGTTACGATTGAGATACATTTTCAATTCCTGGTGCAATAATATATTATATATAGAAATCCTACAACTATTATGACGTTGAGGAATCGCCTATCACTTCTCAAATATAGTCGCTGTGCTGTCTAGTCCAGTGGTTCCCAACCTTTTTCGACTCATCGCCCCCTTTTCAAGCTTAACGCCGATCATCGCCCCCCAGATTTTGTGAACCGAAAAATCAGTATACAATTTGTAATCATCGGCGGGTTGACTAAAAAAAAAGGTCAACTTCTCGGCTCGTTGTCGAATTTTATACTTTTGCCACTAAATTTCCGTGATTTGACTAAAAAAAAGGTCATTTCTCCGTCTTGACTCCAATACAGCCGTTTTAACGCGTCATCGCCCCCTATATCGCCCCCTTCGCTATTTTCGCCCCCTGTCGCCCCCTTTGTCCATTTT